>CAUYON010022042.1:0-27217 GCA_963573935.1 Arctocebus calabarensis | reverse complement strand
GCCACTTCATCGTTTTCAGGTATCCCTATAAGGCGAATGTTGGTTTTCTTCGAGTTATCCCAGAGCTGTCTGAGACAACGATCTGTTTTTGCCTTCCATTTCTCTACCTCCTTGTCGGTTTGGGAGCTTTCAATAGCTTTGTCTTCCATGTCAGAAATCCTTTTTTCTGCTTGCTCCATTCTGTTGCTGAGGGATTCTACTTTGTTTCTCAGATCTTTGAGGGCTGCAACTTCTTGTCTCAATGTGTGCAAATTTTGGTCATTTGGTCTTTGAATTCCTTGACTTCTTGAGACAATTTTTGAAATGCACCCTGAATTTCTCAATCCACCTTTTCCTCTATTTTATTGATCTTGTTTGCAATCCAAATTCTGAATTCGATTTCTGACATTTCAGCCATCTGTTTATGCATAGGATCCTCACTTGTGTCCACCGAATTGTTCCTTGGGGGGGTTGACCTAGTCTGGTTGTTCATGTTTCCAGAGCTTTTCCATTGATTCTGCCCCATAATTAATTTTACACCATTTGGCTGGATAAGTAGATAAGGACAATTTGGGCTGGGAGTTCTAGGAGTAGTGATTGACCAGTCCTTTGCTTGAAGCTTAGACTGGTGTCTGTACCTTTTCCCCTAGAGTTTTGCCAAGGACTCATAGAGTGTTACTGCTTGCAAAACTGGGGACCTTCTTGGTGTTGTGGGGTTAAATGGCTCTGTCTTATTTTCAGCTGGTCTTTGTCTTACCCTAGAGAATCTGTTACTCTGGATTGAAATCTGAGCTGTGAAGAAATACCAGCAGTTAAGTCACCACCCCCTCCAGAGGCAATAATTGCAAAAACAAAATCAAACCTTCCTGCTACCACACACCCAGGGTACCACTTTGGGAAGTCTTCGGGTGATTGGCCCAGTTGAAGAGGTCCCAGTCATCAAAATTGTCCTAGCCAGCACCGATCGGATTGTCCTAGCCAGCACCGATCTCAAATGGAAGAGTTAAAAAGTCTCTGGCAACTAGATAGCAGGGATCTGCTGGAAACTCTAGTATACCTCGCTCCGGTGCTCTGTGGGCTCAGGAGGACCCCCTCAGCAAATAGATTAGTGTGGGAAGATTGATGCCTCCTTCCCCACCTTGCCCCTTGGTCACACCCAGTCGGTGGTAACAGTTGTGATCCAGTTTCCTCCAATGTGCAGATGCTCCAGAGGTTTGCACCTGCCTGGGTCACAGTGAGGTCTGTGGCTCCTCAACCAATCTTCTGCTCCCTGTCACTGTTTGGTAGGGGGAGGTGAGGCCTGACAACCTGCATACTTGATAGGGGCTGGGGCGATTCATTCAGTTCCAGCCCTGTCCCGATTGATGTTGCTGCTGTAATAGAACAAGTTCGCAGAATTTATTTCTGTCAAGGCTATTTTCCCTGATCAGACTGGGGCTGCAAATAGGCCTGACTCAGTCTGTGAGTTCTCGCCCTTTGTCTCAGCATTCATACCCTGAGGGCCAGGTTAGTCCGAAGGTAAGCAAAGCAGCCTCTCTGTGAGTATTCTAATCCCTGTGCTCTGTCCTGGCCAGTACTGCCTCAGGCATATCCTTCATGTGCCTTGATTGCCAGTCCGCTCTGCCAGTGGCTACCACCGGGTAAGCCACTTGCTTCCCCTGGCTGCCCAGAAGACTGGGAGTATCTCCTCAAAACATCCCCAGGGGTGCGAGCCCTCCTGCTATTGTTCTCTCAGCCGCGGTTGTTGCTTTGCTGTATCGTGCCTCAGGAGACCTTCTTTCCAGCAGGGCCTCCTCTCGGCTCACTCCCTTCTTAACACTCCTGAGCAGGAAAATCAGCACAGATCAGCAATAATCCACGCCCAGTCCACACCCCTCAAGAAAATCTCCAAGAATCTGGACTCTGTGCGGGACAGGCCTCCAGACCTTGGGGTGAGAGTGGAGGGGAATAC
Source organism: Arctocebus calabarensis (assembly GCA_963573935.1). Classification (NCBI taxonomy): domain Eukaryota; kingdom Metazoa; phylum Chordata; class Mammalia; order Primates; family Lorisidae; genus Arctocebus; species Arctocebus calabarensis. Next base: position 25,287 of record CAUYON010022042.1, on the reverse strand, counting down.
CAGGAACTCCAACTTGCAGATAGGGAGTATATACAGTTTTATGCCTGGTGGGAGAGTGCTGAGGCACCCTAGTAGGGGAAGGAGTTCTGGTTTTTAGAGGGTATCTCCCGTGGGGTCGAGTGGGAGGATATCTGAACTCTGCTTACTTGTTTGTATGGAGGTATGGAGTATATTGTGAGCCACTCTCATGGGGCAGGGGACTCCCATCCGCTTGGTGATGTGCTCTGTACCTTTTGTTTGTGTCCTCGGGTTCTTAGGTCACCCCAGCAGGGTTGACGTGTATTCTTCGACCTTTTCTTTTGGCTCAGATCTAAACCGTCGGCTTTCTTGCTGAGTTTCTGTCCTTCAGCTCTCCTTCTGGATGGGAAACTCTGCGGAAAGCTGGCTACAGCTCACCATCTTGGCCCCTTCCCCCAAAACATCACTTTTATCTAAAGATTTTTTTGGGGATAAAAAACCTCCATGTTATTTACATATAAGAATAAATACGGATGCACTATAGACTAAAATGTTAATGAGGCAAAAAGTTTTAAGATAAAAAAACAAGACCTGAAAGAAATTCTGCTTTGATTGCTCAAAGATGGCTGTGTTTCGTGCTGACCTCCTTTGATGGTTAGTTTTCCCTGTCAACTTGGCTAAGAGCTGGTACCAAGTTATTTAATTAAACACTAATCTCAGTGTTGCTGTGAAGGTCTTCTGTAGATGTGGCTGGTATCTATTATCAATTGACTTTAAGTAAAGGAGATGATTTTCTTTTTTTTAAATTTCAGATTAATCTGAGAGTACAGATGATTAGGTTACATTGTTTGCATTTGTTAGATAGGGTTTAAGTTGTGGCTTTGTCCCTCACACAGTGGGTGTGCCCATTAGGTGAGAGCACAGCAACACTTCTCCCCTCCCTTCTCTTCCTGCCCCCTTGAGTTTAATTGAGCTTTTCTCTTGTGTGGATGTGTATTTGTTCCTCTACTGGTTTTCTTTTTTTGTTTTTGGACAGGCCTGGGTTTGAACTCGCCACCTCCAGCGTATAGGGCCAACGCCCTACTCACTGAGCCATAGGTATCACCCAACCTCTACTGTTTTTGTGTTAGCGTTGAGTGCATTGGATTCTTGGTTTTCCATTCTTGTGATACTTTAATAAGTAGAATTTCTAGAGATGATTTTCAATAAAGTGGGAGGGCTTCATCTCATCAGTTGAAAGGCCATAAGAGCAAAACTGAGGTTTCCTGAGGAAGAAGAAATTCTGCCTAGAAATTCAGCATCAGCGCCTGCCTGAGAGTTCCAGCCTACTGGCCTGCTCTGCAGATTTCAGACTCACCAGTCTCCACAAGCACATATGCCAACTTCTTGAAATAAATCTGTGCATGTATATTTGTGTATATGTATATTTATGTTACTATATAGTATATGTATAAGTGTGCATGTGATATGTATGTATATATCCTCACATATGTGTTTATATATGTATTTATATCATCTTCACATGTTGGTTTTATTTCTTTTGTAGAATCCTGACTGATGTACAGTCATACCATATGATGGTATCCATGGACTACTGGTTTCATGAACTGCCCCCCATGCTCAAGTCTTTTAAAAACATGGTTTAGCATTTGCATATAACCTAGGATATTCTCCCATGCACTTTAAATCATGTCTAGATTATTATAACACCTAGTACAATGTAAATGTTATGTAAATGGTTGTTATATTGTATCATTCAGGGAATAATGACAAGAAAAGAAATTCCTACATTTTTTCTCCAAATGTCTTTGATCTGTGGCTGATTGAATCTGCCACAAATGCGGAACCCATGGAAATGGAGGGCTGATTCTATTTCCCGTGTGTTATCAGGAGCTCTTTAGTAGAAATGTTTGGAGGGTACTAAGCAATGTTCTCCCTGTGTGTTTTTTAAGACAATGCTGGTGACGGGAGATGTAGTATCTCTCTTTTCTTTGTTCTGTCCATCATGCTTTTCCTTTCTCCTTTTTTCTAGTAATAGAATTTCTCTGTTGTGGAAAGTCTTGTCCCTGTTCTTTGGATGGAACTGACCAACTTTTGCTCTAAGTCTTGGCACTTGACCCACCCTAGTCAATCAGCATAAGGCAGTTTTGGGCCATAGCAATTGGTTTAGGGACAGATGCGTGATTCAAGTTGGGTCAATAAGATTCCACTTTGCACTTACACGTTAACTCTCAGGAAAGCCACAATTTATTACAGAGCTGGCCAGATGAAAGGGCAATGCGGGCACGAGTCATGGATGGGCTCTCTCCTGTCTTTGTTACAGAGCCTTCCTGAAAATAAAACTAGCAAAGAGGGAGAGAGGCAGATTCCTGGTATCATTTCAACCTTGGAATCTGGCTGTGCCCTGAATTTCTGTTACATGTCCCAGGACGATTACTGCTGTCTCTTTTTCAGTTTGTCTGTTTAAGATAGGTTGATCTGTGTTTTCTGACACTGGCAACTGAGTTTTGAGTAACAGATAAATGGAGTAGGAAATTAGTGCTGAAGTAAAAAAGGTTACCATGGTAGAGGCAGCTGAAAACAAGGCAAAAACTACTGCGTCAAGAGATACAAGAAGATGTTACAGCATGAGACACGGGACACTGAAGTAATTTCTTAGTACTGGCAGTGTTTGTGCTTTTGGTTGAGGGGTCAAATCCTAAGACAGCAGCTAAAGACAGCTTTTCAGGGCTTTACTTCTGATTTAAAGGATATATATCAAAATTTTTTTCTCTCAATATAAAAAAGATGTTAAAGTAACTTCTACATATAATAAACTTAACTAATTACTGTGAATTATTTTTAAGCCCAGACCATATGATAAATCCTTTAGTTAATACAAAAAATCCTGTTATGGAGGACATTGATAAATGAAATGCAGCATCAATTCTTGGTCAGGTTGGTTGTCCCCTTTTTAGATCCTGGAGGGTTCCCATGGACATTTCTTCGACACTTAGATTTAGATTAACAAAAACATACTGTTTTATTGAAGAATAAAAGAAGAAGCTCTGAACTAGCATGGTAGACAGGAGAGTGAATTAGCATTTCCTGAGCAGCAACATGATGAGTACTATTTCAGAGGTAGGTATAAGGCAATTGAGATCAAAGAACAGGAGTATCTAGAGTAGAATGAGGGTTTTGGAAGGATTCCTAGGGCACAAGGCTCGGATTAAAGTTGAAGAATGAGTAAGAGTTAGCTAGAGATGGAGGGCTGAGGGTATCCCAGGTATCATAGATGCAGAAGCTTTGGAAACATCAAGCATCTCAGGATGGTTGGTGGAATTAAAAGGCACATGTGGAGAGGTGGGAGACAATGGTGGGAAGGCAGGCAGAGAGCAAACCCTGGGGAAGTTTTGGGTTAAGTTTCATAATTTAAACTTCAAACTGGAATTTATGGGGTGTCATTGAATGATTCTAAAACAAGATATTGACCATTTATTTAAGTCTCCTAAGGCATACACTCATCCGCACACATCCACACACACACACACAAAGCCACAACCACCCTTGAGGTTAGTTATAATTACATGGCAAATAGGGAAATGAGTAATCATTCTGATCTGCAGGGTGTTACAGGGAAAGCCTTGACTAGAAGGCGCTGATCAACAGGATTTCCAAGGAGTGACTGGGTCATTGTTCTCATGGGGTTTCACCAAATGCCTTGAACAGAAAGACAGCATTTTGAGAGAAAGAGGCTTTGTAACAGAGGGTGGTTACTGATTCAAATTCATGTGTGTTGAGTCCCAGCTGGGCCTCAGCATTGATCTTCTGTACTCCTGTATCTAAAATAAATTCAGAAATACAGTTCTTTGGAATGAAAGCAAAAATAAGCGTGTGAAAGAAAGGCGAAGTACACAAAAGAATTAGCCTTACTTTAGTGATGCATTCCCAGCAGGGTATTCTTGTAAGTAGTATGTATTCTGTTCTATTTCATTAATTTTAAAAGGAGGGCTACTAGAAATGACTTATCTGAGTAACCCAAAAGATTCAGATCAGCTAGTCAACTAATGGGACCCAGGTCACCTTTCACATGAATGATACATGAGTAGATGATAGATACAAAGGGCTTTGCTAAGTCTGCTGATGTCTAGTGTCTATGAAATTGAGGGTTTTCTGTCAAATGAATAAAGATTCTTCCAATATAGTGATTTCCTGTGTTTTGAGAGATTAACTTGTGTATGCCTTTGCTAGCAGTTTATTTATTTTTTGCTTTGACAAAGAGAAAAATGTTAAAGAAAAAGAAATATTGGTGTGTACACATATTAGAAAGATGGAGAATTTATGGAACAGTGCTACTTTACTGTTTCTGAATGACCCTTTTCTAATGGAAAAAAGACCTGTGACCCTATTTGCATTTCAAATATTCCTAGAGTGGAATGGTGAAGATCAATGAATTGATTGTCAGAGAAACAGCATGAGTGACAAATTTCTTAGTAAAGAAAAAATATATAAAGAAGGAGGATAGTAAGGTCTTCTCAATTGAGGAGTAATAGAACAAAAGGTCTCAGGTCTAGTCTGGCTCTTGTTTTTCTGAAATTTGAATAATTTGTGAGAATGAAAGAAAAATGCTGACCTGAATGTGTGTTTAAATGTTTTCTCAGTGCATAATTATGTGACACTTCAATTTGTTTCAACATGTATTTTGTTCTAGCATTTTCCATTGTCTGGAGATATTTTGAGAGGCAATACAATATATGATATTGGGAGCTGTATTTAAAAGTAGGAAGCTACCCTTCTAAAAAGCCAGGCCTCAACTGTTCAAGGCCAGAGGATGGGCTTCTTTTCAGAATGGTTAATATTTATTATATTCAGAGGATATCCTACTTTGTTGAGAGGGTTGTACACTAGTCCTATGTCTCTGACAAAATACTCGAATTAGCACACAATTGTTACTAATCTAAATATTGTATGTGTGTTAATATTTAGCATGATTGACTGGGTTAAGACATCTTGAATAGCATCACATGTGGGATATTAGTTGTCTATATGGAGCTGTAGTGAGGCCAACAAAGCTCCTTTTTTGGCCCTTCTTCAAGTTGAGGTGGAGATCTGGTTTGGCCACTTTCCCTTCAGCTCACTACATCTCACTGAGATCAGGATCTACCCAGATTCACGGGCAGATATAGTTGTTTGGCAGGTTGGACAGATACTCAGCAAAGTCGTTGACCTAAAGTTTTAGAGACCAGGTATATGGCTAGAAATCTCAGAATGAGCCCAGAGCTAGAGAATTTGGGTATTCTATGTAGATGCTTATTGCAGTGGGTTGAACTGTGTCCCTCTCCCAAAAGGTAAGTCTACGGGTCTTAGTCTCTGGAAACTGTGAAAGTGACTCTGTTGACTATAGGATCTTGCAGAAGTAATTAGGATTTCAAGATGAGATCATCCTGGATTTAGGGCATATCTTAACTCCAATGACCGGAGACAAGAGGAGGAATTTTGACACACAGAGACACACAGTAACAGACTGTATGAAGACAGAGGCCGAGATTGGGGTTATGCTGCCATAAGCCAAGCCGCACTGGGGATCACTGAAAACTGAGAGTCAAGGAAGGACATTCCCCTGGAGCTTCTGGAGACAGCAAGGCCTTGCCAAGGACTTCTAGAGAAGTCCTCCACAGTCTCTAAAACTGTGAGGGAATACATTTCTATTGTTTTAAGCTAGCAAGTTTCAGGTAGTTTGTTAGGGCAGCCATGGAAAATTAATGTTTTCGTGAAAATACCCTGCACGCTGGATACTACAATTACCACATCATGCTATCAAGTGAAGGGGCCAAAAATGGGTGTTGCAGTGTCGACTGATCTTGACTGTAAAAGGGAATTAAAATCACTGCTACAAAGTGAGGTTGGAGGCCCGGTGATAGAAGTTGAAGGAAGACTCAATTGTTCTGCACAAGCAGGGCTACCCGCAACTCATATTCCTCAAGAGTAAAACTCGTGATCACTAATGGAATTGAGGTTCTGGCTGAGGGCAAAGGGACCTTGGAATGGGTGTGGGATTCATAAATACCACCTACTGACTCATGACCAGCTAGAGTAATTTTGGCTGGATTTTAACACTTTGATTGATTTTCTTTCCCTCCTCTTTTTCCTTTTCTCTTTTCTTATCCATTTTTATAGAGTAAATTGGTGAGGCTTAGCTCAACACATTGGTTTAGAGGCCACAAAATATCAGGAGAAGATCGTGATAGAACTAGTGTAAGAATGGACTCTCAGAGACGTTGCCCTTGGAGGTAGGTGCAGGACTGGATGAGACCTTGGGTCTTTGGGCAGTGCCTCCCTTCTCTACTTTTGGGATAAAGTGGACACTTAATTATCGAGTACATGTAGTTACATTATGTTAAGCAGGAATATTTTAAAAAGGCAGATGCATGGGAAGAAGGATGTATGCTGATGTCAAACAGTTAAAAAGGAAATTGTAGTAGACTTTGGTCAGTTGTTTTGACACCTATGTCATCTGAAATCTCTGTCTGTATGTGGGGGATTTACTACTTTTTTTTTTTTGAGGCAGAGTCTCACTTTGTCTCCCTTGGTAGAGGGCCATGGCGTCACAGCTCACAACAACCTCAAATCCTTGGGCCTAAGCAATTCTCTGGCCTCAGCCTCCCAAGTAGCTGGGACTACAGGTGCCCGCCACAGTGCCTGGGTAGGGATTTACTGTTTTATGAGTCTTGGGTGCAGCAGAGCCTGTTTCTAACTTTAGAAGCTGAGCTCTTCCCCACCCTTCCTCAGGTAGTGAATGCATCTGTCCTAGGCTCCACCATTCAGACTTATCTGCTCAGAGTTGGAAAATAGAGCTGGAGGTGAGAAGAACCAGGAGCCCTGAAGACACTGGGGGCAGCAGCCATCCTCTATTCACTTTGGGAGACATCGTGGCAAGGTTCTAGGGTTGGTGGCTTGGAGATGTAAGCTGCAGTGTCTGGGTTCAGGAGTGTCTCCCCAGGGCTCGATATTTTTATTTGATTTCTTCCAAAGCATATATAATGTATATATAAGTTATAAAGTATACTACTGACCCAAGGTAAGACCTGGAGTATTACTCCATCTTCCACCAGCCCCCTTGCTTAGGAGATAACCTCAATTTTGTGTTCTTTGCTTTTTGGCTTCAAAAATAATTTTGTTCCATAGGCAAGTATGTCTAAAAATATAATCTTTAGTTTTTCTTATTTTTAACTTTATCAAAATGGTACCAGTTTTGTACATAGTCTTTTGAGACTGCTGATATATATATATTTTAAACTCGACACTCGTTCTGAAAGATGTGCAGAAGAACTATGTATTCCAGGGAATGTCTCCTGCTTTTATTCATGGGCAGCAGCTACTGGGCCCCCCACGTATTGTAGAGGAACTGTGTCTTGATGCGGGACACATGTCAGGGAGGGCTTGGAGTTGGGGAATGGTAACAGTGGGGATGGCATTGTGTCTGCCTGGTGGCATGAGGGGCACAAAGGCCCAGGTGTCAGGCGGAGTGTACATGAGTGTGTGTGCACATATGTGTGTATATGTGTGTGTAGAGATGTGAGAGTACAAGAGGCTATGGAGAAATGATGGGTTGTAGGATACCTGGAGGAAAGGGGAATTTATAAAAGTGGTTTCATGAGTCACGATTTAATTTCCTTTAATACTTTTCAAAAGATGAAAGCAAAGTTTGAATTGCTTTTTTTTAAAAATAGGTTTCTTTTTTTTTTTTTTTTAATTGAATCATAGCTGTGTACATTAGTTCAACCATGGCGTACAGTGTGGGGGCTTCACATGCGGTATGTCAATCAGGTTGATAAAATATCTCAGATTACATGAAAAATAGGTTTCATTTATTAGAATAAGTATAGATGTACAGGATAATTGAGAAGATGATACGGGGTTTCCGTACACCTGTACCTGATTTCCCTATTATTAACATCTTATAATAGTGTGATATACTTGTTACAATGAATGAATCAGTATTGATATATTATTATTACCAAAAGACCATAGTTTAGTCAGATTTTATTTATTTATTTTTTAACATAATGTCATCTTCCTCTTCCAGAATCCCATCCCAGATACCTTCCCACATTTAGTTGTCACATTTTCTTAGACTCCTCTGCCTGTGGCAGTTTCTCAGGCTTTCCTTGTTTTTGATGACCTTGACAGTTTTGAGGTGTACTGGTTAGCTATTTTGTAGGATTTTTCCAATTGGAGTTTGCCTGATATTTTTCTTAGGATTAAACTGAGGTTATAGGTTTTGGGGAGGAAGACCACAGAGAGAGAGAGAGAGAAAAAGAGAGAGAGAGAGAGAGAGCGAGCGCTACTTTCCACACATCAAGGGTATATACTATTACATAGATCACTTTTTAAAGTCATTTGTTTTTGAAACTTTTTTTTTTAATGCAACTCTGCACAATAACTAGACCTGAGGGACCATGGGAATTATACTGGTTACAATGAACATAGAATAAACACCTGCCCATTAAAAAAAAAGAATATTATAGAAATAGTATCTATTGCTCTTAATGAAGACTGTCACCCTGCAAAAACTGCTATTGAGTGGCTGTACCACCTCTCCTAGCCTAGCCCAAGCTCTCTCTCCTTCTCCGGGCTCTATTAGAGTTTGGAAGGTGCTTTGGTGTATGTAAAATCTTCAGTTCAATAATAAATTTGTGATATCAATAAACCATGTATTATTGTCCTGGTTTTATAGAAAATAGAAGGTCAAGGTGTTTAAATAACTTGCCCCAGATGACACAAAGGTAAATGACGAGGTCAAGCAAGGCCTGTGGGCTGCAAGTTATTATCCCAGTGTATTAGTTTGCTGGGGCTTCGTAACAAGATATTGCACAGTGCAAATTGAGTGGCTTAAACAATAGAAGACTACTGTCTCATAGATGGGGGTGAGAAGTCCAAGGTCAAGGTGTTGGCAGGGCTGTGCGCCCCCTGAAGGCACTAGAGAGAGATATGTTCCAGGTTTCTCTCCCAGCTTCTGATAGATCCTTGGCTTCTGGCAATAGAGTTCCAATCTCCACATGGTGCTCTCCAGGACTTTGTGTCTATTTCTTGTGTGCCTGATTTTTTTTTTTTAAGGGATACAGTTTCACCCTGTTGCCCAGGTTGGAGTGCAGTGGCATGATCACAGAACACAATGCTGTGTTCCTGCCTCTCTGAGAGTCCCTCATTTCTTTTATTAGCACCTTCCTATTTGGTTTCTGTTAGAGGTTTAGAGGTCTGGCACAGAGTTCAGAGACATCCCTAATTTCAAGATATCACAATGGTACCTCCTGTGAGTGGGGAGAGATTCTTCTTCAACCCAGTGCTCTGCAAAGTTGCCGATGTTCAGACAGCCCTGCTGACCGACTTCCTTTTAAAATGCCAGAGCCATTAACTATAACATATTTGTTATACACATGCAGGGTGAGTTGTAGTCAGCAGGAGTAAAAGCCATGCCACTTATTGGTCTAAAAAGGTATTTAGCAGCTACAAATAACCCCTCAGATACGTGGAATCAACAGTCTTTATGTCTGCAGATGTAAAGGGGCCATTTATTAGACACGCATTCATTTATTCTAGGAGCCCTGGTGGCGGTTTGGTTTGAGCTAATTCTGATTTGAGGCCACTGTCCTTCCTCTTAAGCTTTTCTTCAATAATTATTCTGTTATTGACACATCACTGACCCAGGCACGACTAATGGCTTAGTATACTGAGAGATGCAGCTAAAGGTCAGCTGAGAAGGGACGTGGGGGGAGTCACGCTGACATTTTCACCGTACAATGGTGGAGCAAATGGAGATTTTAAGGGGGCAGACCCCACTCAGCCTTTACAGACTTGAGTGCCATTACAGTGCTGCATAATTAGATTTCTCCCTTTTCTGAAATCTTTGTTCTGCTTATTAATTAAGTGAAATGACACAACCGGGTGAGTGCTGGAGGTCTGCGGCACACTTAGGTGCATTGTTAGGATGGTGGCACAGGCTTGATTACAGTCAGTGCACAGTAGCAGGTTACTTATTGGGTAATAACACAGACCCAGGAGTGTCTTTGTAAGAGTTGATAGAGGAATTTTCAGATAAAGAAGAAAAAATGTTTTTAATGAAATTTAGAAAATGGGGTCAAGACTGTAATTTATGGACTAAATCTTGCTTTCCAGAATCTGCAAAGCATAGAATGAAGCCGGGGAGGGGGAAAGATTTCAAAGTTCCAGGATATTTCTCATTGACTTTGGCTCCCCCTTTCATGTCCAATTTTAAACCTAAGTCAATGGATTGCCTATTTTTTTCTAGGCAAGGTTTACCATCTTTTCAAGATGCCTTCTTTTCTTTTATGTATTGGAAGGCTTGCCTGTCAGGGACTCTGGTTGTTGTCAGTTTTTGTATGTGTAGAATGGGCAGGTGAGTCCTTGATGCAGGATCCAGGAGAGGCAACGACATGAAAATTCTTTGTGTTCTGTGCTTGAGGACTTGCTGGAAAACATTAATCGGTAATCACAGGGAAGCAACAAATGTCTCCTGATGAACCCAGAAAGGCTCATAGACTCTGCTTGGTTGCTCAGGTGGTCATGGAGAAATGCACACTGAAAGCCTCCTGCAGGACTTGGATCTGGATGGCTTGCAGCTTTCAGCCCCTTCCAGCTTTGTCTTAGAGGAGGAGAGTGGCCTTGAACAAGGTCCCGAGCAGCTGCATCCAATGACCAGCTGAAGAGGTGCAGAGACCTGGCTCTCTCATAGCAACTGGGACAGCACCAAGAGGCTAGTCCATCTTTAGAACATCCAGAGGGTCAGTGAGATGTCCACTGAAATGGCATTGGCACCCAGCTTCTCCCTTTGCCTAATTTTGCTCCCTTCTCTTCCTTCCCTTCCCCAAGTATTAAATCCCAACAGCACTTGCTAAAAAGTGCTCTCATCTCTGTCTCAGAGTAGGCCTGCTGGGGAACCAAAGCTGCAACATTCACAAAATTATATAGTTGTCATTATAGTATATGTTCCAAATACAGAAGAGATTTGGGGATTGACTGGATAGCTGACAAAGACAGTGTGCTGCTCATTGAATGACACAAGAACTCTAGTTGGTGACTAGAACTGTGAAGTGGGATCTGCAGGCTGGAATGCAGCTTCCTCCCTGTCCCCCACTTTAATCTGGGATCTAATGGTTAGCCCCCCTTGGAGCAAAATTCTTTTCAATTTTCTCCCCTTTAAGGCTGAAACATGCTGTGCTTGGTTTACTGGAAACATGAGTATATTATACAGCAGCTGTTAATGAAGAGCAGGCACATGAGGTTAACAGCACTTTCTGATTGGCTAATGCATTTTGTAGAGAACATTGAAGCTATTAAAATGTGCAATTGGGAAACAGAGCCTATGATGCCATCTACATATTTTTTGTGACCCTTGTTTAAAGGGTTTCATTCAGTTCTCTTGAAGTGAAGGGAACAATTCTGACAGTGCTGTCTATTTAGTTTCTTTGCCTTTCTCCCCCTCTTCCAGGGCAGACGTCATAATGCAGACCGTTTCTGTGTTGGAGATCTGTGTTTATTCTCTCCTGCCATTTGCTTGGTTTTATTGTTAAGGGGAAAGAATATTGGAAAAGAAAAGTTATGCTCCTTAGAGGCTTTTCTAATTAACTGTTTGAAAGAGACTTTTAAAAAATGCCTAAGTATGAGATTATTTGTATGCCTAATTTCGTTTTTATGTTACACTCATGTTTAAGTGTAATTTACTAGGGCTTAACACTTGTATTCTTTCAGGGGCATTACAAAGAGCACTGCACATTCATTACAGCCCTTTAAATGGCTGTGTTTTATTTCCATATGCTTTTAAATGGTTATTGAGTGGATTTGGTGCTCTTCCTGTAGTTAAAGTGCATTTTTTTTGTTGTACATAATGGTAAATAATTGATACCTGCCATATGCTTCTCTCTCCCTTTCTGAGCCTCCCTTTCTCTTCCCCTCTTCCTTCTCTTCCCTTCTTTATTCCTATTGGTTTATGCTCTTCTCGTGCTCTCCGTCCTTTGCTCTCATCTCTCTGCAGGTTTCCACGGCTTCAACACCATTTTCCTAGCCTCTCAACATGCTCATTTGAGAGGGGTTTTTACATGGGTTCTGGGGGCTGTTGCATTACCCTGTGGGGGTGAGAGAGGAGTGTAAGAGCGTGGAGATTTTTCTTAGGGGATGTCTGGATCAAGAATTTTAAATAAGAGAGTGGGTTCAGAAAACATTTTATTTTTAATTATTTTTTTCTTCAGACTGCTAACTTGATATTGGACTAATTCTTCTTTGTTGCCTCTGCTTCTTTGACCAATTGTCAATTTCCAGAAATTTGAAATTAAGGAAGATATGGCCTAGTGTCTGAGATCATTCTTAGCAGGCAAAAATTCTCAAGCTGAACAGTTTTAAAGGATCTCTCTTTAGGGAAATAAGAAGATAAATCATGCAAGAGAAAATTTAAAGAAAGTTGTCTTTGATAAACTTATTTTCAGGAAATTTCTACTATACTAAGAGCATAGAACTGTAGAAATTTTAGATTTCTTTGCTTTTAAACCTCAAAAAGGCAAAAATTAAAAGCCAATTATAGACATTACAACCCTCCACCACTAGAATAGTTTTCTTTTTTGAGATATAAGAAGGAACTGAAAATTTACATGGAAATGTAAGGGACCCAGAATAACCAAAACAATTCTGTAAAAGAAGAACAAAGTTAGAGGATTTACACTTTCTAATTTCAAAACTTACTACAAAGTAACACTAATCAAGACAGTATAATAGTGGGACAAAGATAGACATATTGATCAATGGAATAGAAGTGAAAATCCACAAATAAATCTACTTATTTGTGGCAAATTAGTTTTCAATAAAGGTAACAAGATCATTAAATGGAGAAAGAATGATCTTTTCAACAAATGATGCTGGCACAATTGGATAGCCACCTGCAAAAGAATAAAATTAGAGTCCTACCTTACACCATATAGAATAATTAACTCAAAATAGGTTGAAGATCTAAATGTAAGAGCTAAAACTATAAAACTCTTTGAAGAAACTGTACAGATAAATATCTGTGACTTCATATTTGGCAATGGATTCTTAGATGTGACAGCAAATGTCCAAACAACAAAGCAACAAAATAGATAAATTGGACTTCAAACATTAAAATCTTTCATTCTTCAAAGGACATAAAGAACTGAAAAGACTAAAAGAATGGGAGGAAAAATTTCCAAATAGTGTATCTGATAAGGGACTTATATCTAGAGCACACAGAAGTCATATAGCTCAATAATGGTCAACTGGACTTAAAAAGGGACAAAAGATTTGAATAGCAATCTCTCCAAAGAAGATATAGAGAAGTTCAAAAAGCACAATTTTTAGCTATTGAGGAAATGCAGATAAAAACAATGATGAGATACCACTTCACATCCCCTATAATAAAAAAGACAGACAATAGTAAGTGTTGGCAAAGGTATAGAGATAGTAGAATCCTCATGCACTGTGAGTAGGAATGTATCAATAAAACTGTGTAGCTATTTTGGAAAATAGTCTAGTTGTTCCTTAAAAGTGTAAATACTATGTATAGAGTTGCCATATAACCCAGCAATTGCACCCCTAGGTATATACTCAAGAGAAATAGAAACACGTCCACACAAACAATTGTACATGAAATCTTCAAAGCAGCATTAATCATAATAACCAATAAGCAGAAACAAAGCAAATGTCCATCAACAGATGAATGAATAAATAGAATGTAGTATATTCATTGGAATATTATTTATAGTATAAGAGTATAGTTAAATGTAGTATAATACATTGGAATATTATTTGGCCATAAAATGGAATGAAGTACAGGCACATGCTAGGGCACAAATGAACTTTGAAAGCATTTTACTAGGTGAGAGAAGTCAGTCACAAATGTCCACGTACTGTATGATTCCATTTACAAAGTTGCAAAATTATAGCTAACTAGGAAGAATAAGACCTCGTGTCCTATAGCATGACAGGATGACTATAGCTAACAATAATATATAGTTTCATATAGCTAGAAGGATACTGAATGTTCCCAACACAAAGAAATTATAAATGTGTGAGATGATGGATATGCTGATTACCCTGATCTGATCACCCAACCTTGTACATATCATGATATCACTATGTATTCCATAAAATGTACAATTATTATGTCAAGAAAAAGAAATGAAAAAAGAGATATCTAGAATCAGCAGGAGGTAAAGACAGAAATTAAATTGTTGGTTACCTATTTAGGGAGGGAGGCTGGGGAGACTGGGAAGTGATAGCCAAAGAAACAGGGTTTCTTTCTGGGGTGATAAAATGTTCTAAAATCGCTTATGGTGATGGTTACTCAACACTAGAAATATAATCAAAGCCACTGAGTAGTATACTTTAAATGGTCAGACTGTGTGGGATGTGAATTATATGTATGTCAACGAACCTGTTAGTCTGCCACCAAAGAATCTCCATTGATTAAAAAAAAAAAGTTAGAACATTTTGAAATCATGGAAGGAGACCTTTCCCCAAAACTAAAGCTGCAACTTATTTGTTTAACTTCCAAAGCTCCAGAAGCACTTGGTGTAAGTAAACAATGATTCCTGCTTTGTGGATGTAACAATTTAGTCAGAGGGTTAAATGATTTGCCCATAGTTACGTTGGCGATTGGTAGGAGTGACGGCAATCTGGACCTCCACCCAAGCCTTTTGGTGCAGGTCTGTATACCATCTCTTCTCAGCATTTCCTTCTGCATGGCAGAAATATAAAGCACAGCTGCCTTTATTTGGTTTTGTACATTGTTATTATACGTAGATCCAAGTCAATTTTTTTTTTAGATAGAGTCTCACTCTGTCACCCTGGGGTTGAGTGTGGTGGCATCAACATAGTTCATAGCAACCTCATGGTCTTGGGCCCAAGTGATCCTCACGCCTCAACTTCCTGAATAGTTGGGACTAGAGGCTCTGACTACAATGTCTGATTAATTTTTCTATTTTTAGTAGAGACAGAGTCTCACTCTTGCCCAGGCTGGTCTCGAACTCCTGAGCTCAAACAATCTAGCCCTCTCAGCCTCCCAGAGGATTGGGATAACAGGTGCAAGCTACGGCAGCCCCCAAAGTTTTTAACACACAATTCTCAATGCCTTTTTGGTAGATAATAGGAGCTTTTGAAGAAGTTAGGAGTGGATGAGCGTTAGCTGTTTCCTTATAACCTGCCTGCCAGTTTATCATGAAAGTAGATCTCAGACCAAATTCTGCCCCACACGTGGACATTCATTAAACAGTCATAAAAGCAGGCACAAAACAGCTCAGACAATCTGTTCTGCAAATGTAATGACACTCCGTGCCTCTGTCCTTTTGGTTATGCCCATCCCCAAGTGCATGAAAGGTCCACTTGGGAACATGAAGATATTCCAGAGGCAGGATTCTGTTCCCCTATAGTTCAGGGAAACACAAATTCCCCTGGCTAATGGCTGGACACAGGTCAATGCCTCAACAGCATCTCAAAAGAGCTAGGTTACAGACCCAGCCAGATTCTGATACCCTGTTTAAGGAAGGGTGGGAAGAGGTTCGGAAATATTTTATCCAATCTATGGATCTTGAGCACATTTAATTTCCCCAATGAAGCCAATTTGTAATGTATTTGAACCTCAAATTCCACTGCTATAAAATGAGGTAGTTTAGAAGTGTATATATGCAAAATGCTGTGATAAGCCAATGAAAAAGCCATTCGTTTATTTAATAAATGGCCACTGTGACTATTTCTAAAATTTACTATACTAATTAGCAAAACCTGCGATACTGATTGAGATACAGAAAAGAGAAGCGTTTGTGGTAGCTGCTTCTAGATGGCTCCACTATGATATAATGCTAATTGAGCTCCCCAGAAGTATGGTTTTCCATTAAAACAGCTGACTGCCCCTGGAGAAGAAGCCCAAACTTGCATATGCAGGTTATCTCCCAGATTAGGTTGAAATATTTCAAATTAAATACAGACGTATTAATAAATATGCAACAAAACTTCAAGCAATATGCCGAGGCTGTCACTTGCCTTACATATTTTAATTACACATTGTGATGCTTACATCCTCTGGCTTCTTAGCGAATGATACGATTTTTCAAATCAAATGGAGAGAAAATGGATAGAAGGAGAAAACAGAGAGAAAAAAACTGAGGAAGAAATAGAGGTAGACTGGCAGACTTGAGAATGAGATCTCCAGAGAGATACGCAGAGAGTATCAGAAACTTGTAACCAGAATGGTCAGGCTTCTATTTTCCATGTGATTTCTTCAAAGACTTTTTTTCCACTGGCCAGTAGTAGTGGGTCTATCTTATTAAAACTATCCCTGGGCAGGGTGGCGGGACCAACAGAGGTCAAGAGAAATATCTTCTAAGGGAATAAATTTAAGCTTACTCTCTTCCTGGGCCTGGGAGGGGCTGCTGTGCTCTTAGGGACGTAGAGAGGATCCTCCAGAGGGTGGTTGGGAGAGCTACAGCCTCACAGCAGCGGGGTGGGGACCCAGATCCAGATGGCTCCTTCTTGTTGTGGAGTGGGTGGTTGACAGTGGACAGTGATCCTGGGCCAAGTCTTTCTTACCTATTAACGTTTCTCTTCATTGCCTGTCTTGACTTCGCCTTTTAGATTTCTGTGGTATTGGGCAAATGACTGAACTTTCTGGATCTCAGATTTTGCTTTTATATAAAAAGAGGTGTAGTGCAGACTATAGCTTTAGTCATGGGTTCCAGGACCTCCTCAGATACCAATATCCATGGATGCTCAAGGCCTTGATATAAAATGTTATTTTTATATTTGCATTTTACATATGCAATTCTCTAAATTACTTACAATACTTAATACAATGTAAATGTTATGTAAGTAGTTGTAATGCTATATTGTTTTTTACTTGTCGTTTTTAATTATCATATTGTTATTTGTTACTTTTAGAATTTATTTGAATATTTTTGATTCCTGGTTGGTTGAAACAATCAATGTATGGATGTGGAACATGAAGATACAAAAGGCCAAGTGTAATACCAGCAGAGTTTGGAGATGCAGGCAAACATTTCATTTTTACTTTCCTTGACTCATATTTTTTTTGTTGTTGTTAATAGATTATTTTTTCTAACAAGAGTACCTTATTAAAATGTCAATAGCCCTAGGAGAGGTACACGGGGATAGTTTTTCTCCATTACCCGTCAAAGGGTCCCTAGCTGGGGAGGAAAACAAACATTTGGACCCTCGTGAGATCCAGGCATAGAGTTGGAAGCTCTTGCCTCAAGCTCAAAATGCAGTTGGAGTTTTAAGTTTTATTTTTAAAAGTCCATGAATTTTGCATTTTACTCCAGGTTTGCATTCTACTCTAGTATGTAATGCTCTAAACACAGTGATATTTCCTCTATTACTGGCACTCCAGGAGAGTGTGCTCCGCTGACCTGTGGCTTCCCGTCCCCTTGTTGTGGACTCTGTGCTCCTCAGAGTCCATAATCCCTGCTGGAGAGGGTGCACTTACCTTCTCTGCTAACCTGGAGCTGCAAGGGACATGGGCATCCTAAAGGACTCCGGTTTAGTTCTGGGCCCCTTGGGTCTGGAGTTCCTACCCAGACTACTCAGCATTTCCGGTTGGAAACTGTGCTAACTTCATTTCCAGACCGAGGCAAAAAGAGAGTCCGAGCGACCACAGTTTGAAGATGGTGGTGTTTGACCCCTACACACCTGACGCTGGAATCTGATTTCCCGGGTCGGAGGTGGGGCCTCAGCGAGAGGTTTTTGTGTCATGGGTGGATGCCTCGTGAGTGGCTTGTTGCCCTCCTCACCACAATGAGTGAGTCCTCACTGTACTAGTTCCCCTCAAGAGCTGGTTGCTAAAAACAGCCCGGCGTCCCCCCTCTCTGGCTTCTCCTCCTGCTGGCTGGGCGCTGCGCACACCGGCGCCCTCCCCTTCTGCCGTGATTGGAAGCGGCCAGAAACCCTCGCCAGGAGCGGGGCTGGCGCGGTTCTACCGCTCTGGCCGACAGACCCGAGCCCAGGAAACCTCTTTCCTCACACATTCTTCAGCCTCGGGTCCTCCTGGATAGCAGCGCACATGCACTAACAAGGAGGATGAGGGGGTTAGAGATTTTCTGATCTTCTCAGCCTCCTGAAAATTTAGCTTAAGGTTTGAGGTTTTCTTTCTCCATGTAAAGAGTGCCCAGGGATTCTAGTCATCTCAAAGAGCATTTTGATTAAACTCAGTCATCCTAAATCTATCAGGAAGGGCCAGGTCGTGGAAATGGTACTTGAACCTGAAGCATCCTTTAAGATAATATTTACACTGTGGGGCCCCTGAAATTCTCAAGGACCTCTTGTTCCAAGGTGCAAGCATTGCTTTAAAATCGTCATGCTAAGCGAGAAGGTATCATCTAGTCTTCTGGGGGAGATTAAATTCAAGATCCTGCGGCCGTGGAAAGGTACTAAGAGGTTAAACATTTATTGGAAGCGGGTCTTTTAGAGACACCTCTCAACAAGTTGTCTTACGCAGCCCAGCGAGTCTCAATCATTACTAACAGCTGCGTCTGCAGCAATAGACAATTTTGCAAGCCCAGGCAGAAAAGAACTCATGCTTTTCTGAAATCTTTCCCCTGGCTCGTATTAAAACTATCCAGGAGAAGAGACACAGCAACGTTTATTAAGAACAGTTCCCTGGAGGGGAAAATAATGGGGATAATGAGGCAGATATTCTTAAGGCATCCAGGGGTTTCTGAAATAAGTAGACTCTGGTCCACTGAAATAGCTGGTGCAGAAACGGCTTTGTTGCGCACAGTTTTACAAAATGTTTTCTGTTAAGTTATATTCCAAATACATTCGAAGTTACCTAACTGGAGACTGGTCACTTTCCGAAGACTCCTCCCCAGAAGTAGCCAACTGAGTAACAAAGATCTCCTTCCTGATGTATGGAGGGTAGCAGGATGTTCCCTTGGTGGGTAAAATTCCACTGGGGCTTCAGAAATGGTCAGTGTGGAGCCAGAACAGCCTGCAAGGGTAGGGATTGAAAGGAGGAAGCAAAGAAGGGGAGCCACCATTTCCTCCTCTCCTTGGTTCTCTTTAAGAAGTGACAATGCAGGTTTGGGGAAAATGTGTTGGGACAGCTTTCTTATTTGGGAAGTTTGGGAACTATAGCTAGCATAGTCTAATTTGACTCAAGAAGTTGAGAGAGAGGATGGGGAGGGGGTAGAGAAGGAGAGAGAAAGACACACACTCACACAGAGTCTTCTGGTTAAGGTGAGATAAACATTCCTTACAGATACTTGCTTTGTATCTTTAATGGGTTAAAGGCCATTAGAACAGGCTTGTTAGCCTGTTTGTCTATATTGTCTCCACTAATAATTTTCTCCAAAGTTCTTCAAGTCAGCATAAAGTGCAGATATGAAGGGAGGAACTTTTATTTATTTCAGGAGACACTGCAGAGACTTGCTGGGTGCATGCGTCCTGTGACACTGTAGCCGGTAATGACCACAAATCATATCATGGGAAGATACAGGGGGTGTTCCGTGGACTGACTCCTCTATGCACTACTTCCAAATATGGTGGCTATCTTCCTACAGGGGCAGGCTTTACGGGATTATAAAGTGGAGTAAATCTAGATGCAGGCTACATGTGAGAAGCTCCTGGTCTCTTGTAAAAGATTTATGCAGCAGCGTTACATAGAGGCTGGAAGCAAGCATGGGGCATTGTAGTGTAGTGGTTAAACTCACAGGCTCTGAAATCAGATTGCCTGGCTTCAAACCCTATAGTGTCTTCCCTAATAAGTAGCTCAAGTTCATTGAGTCTCAATTTTATCATTTGTATAATGGGAATAGTAGTTGGATTGGCTGTAATAAGATGGTTTGGGCCATTAAAGAACTGATAGATGTATAATGCCTGATTCCTAACAAGCTTTCATTAAGTGGAGCTGCTATTATTATTATTCAAATGCTATAAAATATTACTGATATTCATGGAGGAAATGTATGTATATTAGGAGACCCTTGGTAATCCCCAGCGTTGGAAATAATGCCATAACATAGCTTTGAAAGCAAAATGTTCCTCCTTTCCTGTGAACGTCTGCTTTTGAGAAGAAGGAGCAAATAAATCTTAATAAGAAATCCTGGTTTCCCAAACCAACCCTCCTCCCCAGAAGGTGCAATATTAAAATTAGTGCTTAGCAAATGATAGATAGTTTTTTGCCATGGACTTTTACAGTCAGATGGGTATAGTTCAAATTAGGACCATCGAATTCCTGGGAATTGATGGATCAAATTCCATTTGATGGGGGTGGAAGGGGATGGATCTTACCCAACCAGCTATCTTGGGATAAACTTGAAAATTTTAGCTTTGCCAAACTTCCTAAGAGAGATGAGATAGAGTGGGGCTTTAAGAGCTGGATTGAGACTGGGAGTTGTTGCTGGCCCAAACTTAAGGTGCATGGGTGGGGAGGCAGAGGAGGGAAGCATTTTGATGGTAAGTCTGGACTTCTGGGTCAATAGGGAGGGAACTATTAAGAATATTGAACCAGTTCAGACAATTTCTACCACTCATCCAACCAGATACTCTTTAGATTCCTTAAAATTATTTAAATAAAGTTATTCTTTAAATAACTTCTTTGGCTTTTATTATTCAACTGAAAAATTTAGAAAACCACCCAGAGTCTATGGCTATCCCACGCTGAGTGCACCTGATCTTGTCAAATAACCACCCAGAGTAGAGGAGCGAGGCCATATCTTTGTGAGGCTGAATTAGACCATAACTGCCTGGCGTTCTGTGAAGCTCTGGACATGCTTCCTATTTTTAGAATAGGTCCTATTTTTATGAGAGAGGTGTTTATTTTCTGTTTGATTTTGAATGACTATAACCAGGCACTTTTATGTGTATCCCTGGGCATCGAAGGGTAGAGCAAGTTCAAGGAAAAGTGGAACTTGACACCCAGTTGGCCTTCAGTGAAACAGCCCTTTTATTTTCTGTACTCTTTTCTCTGCTCTGCTGAGAGCTCCCTTCTTCTTAAAAGGCTTGACACCCTTTCCTATCTCTACCCCTTCTCCATCAATGTCTGCTTCAGCAAGAGATTGAACATTAGTCATTTAATTTTTCATAGTGAGTTTAAACCAACACATGATTTCCTTCAGAGGCAATTTCTTCTTAGCTTTAACATGGGTGGCATTTGAACTCAGTTTTGATCGGCTTTGACTTGGCCCCTATGTTCGTTGTAATGTGAAAACAACTTCAGAGATGTCATTGTAGGTCTCAGTGTGGTATAACATTGAACTTTGGTAGCAGAAAAAGTTTTAATTCCTGAATCATACTTTGATCAAACAAAATCATCTGTACCGTGAGAAGAAACCATACTTGTTAGGAACGATCTTTTATACCAAATTTA
Organism: Arctocebus calabarensis; assembly: GCA_963573935.1. Classification (NCBI taxonomy): domain Eukaryota; kingdom Metazoa; phylum Chordata; class Mammalia; order Primates; family Lorisidae; genus Arctocebus; species Arctocebus calabarensis. The sequence continues at coordinate 3,950 of CAUYON010022042.1, read as the reverse complement.
AAAACAAGGGAGGGAGAACAAGGAGAAAGAAGAAGAGCGGGAAGAGAAGAAGGAAAAAGAAAGAAAAATAAAAAAGAGAAATAGAGAAACATTCCCCCTTGCAACTAATAACAAAGAACCCAAGTAACAGTGGAGAGACCAAGTTGCTTCAGAGGTTAAAGCCTTCAGGAATAGACAGGGGCCGAGGGAGGTGCTGATTACACAGTCTCTTTCTCCGTCTTTGCCTTGAAAAGGCAAACTACCTTTGCTATGAAAAGCAACTACCACTTTTCTTATTTTCTTATATTTTTTTATTTAAACTTTGCTTGATTAAATCACACATATACAGAAGAAAAGGGAGAGGAGGAGGAGACGACCCCTCCCATTTAGGATTTTTCTGTGACTTCCTAGGCTCCTTTGATTGTTTTCTATCCTTCTCTTTTACCTAGTTCTTTCTCTTGCTGGTTGATTTATTTGGAGATTTTTTTTTTAAAGGTCAGAGTTTAGTTTATTATTACCTTTAAAAATGTATGTTAAAAAATAGAACAAAGAATATACTGAGGAACTATCTAGGTGCTGTGCGACGCCCAGAAGTTGTTCCAATTTCTACTTACAGGATTTAAAAATCTTGCTTTTGAACAGATATAAAACTAGGGGAAGAAAAGAAGAAAAGAGCACCATCAAAGCAAAGAAAAAGGAGTCTGAAGTGTCCGAAAGTATAGTGCTATCTTTTTTCAATGGATTAAAATAATCCAAATAACCTCTGAAACACAGCGACTTTATATATAGGCTGTGTTGAAAATGACGTATCATCTCATGAATGTTTTTCTTAAAAAATAGCTTCTTTTCATACTTATAATGTCAAAGCGATAATATTGCTGATATGTGGGAAGATGAAGCTTGAGGAAACTTAGTATCTGAGTTTTAGTTTTGGTTAAAACTAACAATTTTATAAAATAATGACTTTCTTGAAATAGTGACCTGATTTAAATCAGACTATGATGGCAAAAGATGCCAGCAACACCATTCTCAGGTTAGAAGCAAGTTGTCCAAGAAATGATTTCTCTTTCTGCTATGTTCGTCGTATGCCACCTTTGAAGGGCAGAATGAATTGGGCTTTCTCCCAGCAAAATGCAGGTCCCCAGGGTTACATCTGCCTGCCAGTCTCTCATGACTACATTAGTGGTAACCTTTTGTTCTTCCCAGCACTGGAGGCCAACACAGAGATTTTTTAAATGACTCAACTTTGTTCCAAAGTATGGGGATAAAAACTATATAACAGTAGTCATTTGTTGCATGCTTAATACCTGCCAAGCACAGTGCCCGGTGCTTTACCTTCCCTCGTCTTAATCCCAAAACCCACATCATTGTGCAGGTGTCAGGTTTATCTGGTTCCTATTGGTGAAGCGTCCCCATGCATTAGTGAAGATGTTCACTTATGGTCAAGCTGGCAGGGGAGTTGGTGGCGTGGCTGTTGTGGGACTTTGACTCTGTCAGAGCCTGTTAGAATCCTGCAAGCAATGGCAGGAGGCAGATCTGGGTCACCCGACCCCCTGCCCCACCCCCAACATGCAATCTACCTGCAGATTATGCTAGGAAGTTTCTCTTGGAGTTGAGTCCAACCATCTTATATTTGAACTTTATGTCTGGGCAACATAAAAGGTATACCATTTTTGTCATATTGGAATGTGACTTCTGCATGAACACCCTCACACACTTTTTTACCCTGGGCTGTGTGCCACTCATTGGCCCCTCATCAGGGGAGGAACTTTGAGGTGGATCCTAGGGTGATCGTGGGTGTAGGTTCTGAGGTTAGGTGGCCTGGGCTGATCACCATCCTGGTTGGATGGCTCAGCTTGACACTTATCAGTTGTGTGAGTTTGGGTAGATTACTTAACTTCTCTGAGTCTCAGGACCTCGTCTGCACAATGAGGGTTAAATAAGTCATATAATACTAGGGTAGTGCCTGGCACTTGTAAGCAATTAGGAGAACGTATTCATGATTGTTATTCTGATCATCAGACTGACAGCCTGTATGCAGCCCATGGTACAAACACTATATGATTTTGGTTGCAGATTACTAGCTTTGTTAATCACCTTGGAAATGCACTGTGACGCTGAACATTTTCCTTTTATAGATAAACAGTTGTGACAGTTTACCCTTTGTTTACCTTTTCTGTTTTACACTATCTAAGGCTTTCTTAAGGTTAGCACAGTTAGGAAATTTTATATATAAATTAAAATACATAAATAGAATAAATATAAGAATATAACAAAATAAAAAATACTAAACATATAATACAGCCTAGTATACTTACATTAGAACGTGAAATTTTATCAAGCTTGTCCACTGTTGTTTTTGATTTTATCAAATGTATCTCTTTACAGAAAGCATAGGTTGAGTAGTATCTTTCGGGGGCACTAAAATAATAAACAATGTGTTGTTGGGGCCCAGAAGACATTACCCTAAAGTACTTTGAACAGCTGGAAATTGAGAGGGCCGTGAAGCAAGGGCTCCCTGCCCTTATGCCACCTTTCTGTGTGAAGCTCAGCAGTAAAGGAATTCTCCAACCTCCTTGCCTGCATGCTGGTCCTAAGGTCCTCATTCCGGAGGGTCCTGCCCCATGCCCAGGGGAAGGAATGCTGCCCAGACAGGCCAAGAAAAATCTGAACCAACAAGTCCTGCTGGGTTCCCTCTCAATTTATTACCAGTAACCCATATATTTTGTCCAATCGTGTTTCTCCACAACTATCTTTTTCTTTCATCAGACTTGGCATAAAAATAGTTTTTTCCTGGCTCTTTGGGTCTTTATATGTGAAAGCTCCATGTCAAGCAAAACTTTGTTAAATATATTTGTAATACCACTGTTGTCTTGCTCACTGGTCTTTTTGCTGTAGGAGTGTTGGGCGTGACTCTTGTGATAGCTGAGAAAACGTATTACCTCCTCCCTACAGTGGTAGATATTGTGAGTAATCTGCCTTCACAGGCATGCCATATACCACACCACTACGTGTCCACGTGTGTCTGTGTACATACATGTAACTACATACATATGATCACCTTAATTCAAGAAACTTAAAATATAGTCTGAAATTTCTTAGGTGAAAAGAATTCATCTATTCTTGGTGTCATTCACAATGCAGAAAACCAGTTTTCTAGTTCATTACTTCTTGTAATTTTGTGTAATTATTTCTTAGATTCTCTCATGTCTAGAGGAGTAGCCTCCTCTTAAAATTTACCCTTTCGTCGGCTGCATGCTTTGATTCATTTAACTGTAAGAATTCTTCGTATTTTGCTGAGACATGGGTTTATTATCATGAAAGGAAGAACTTCCTCTGGATTTTCTTCCTGAGAAAGTTTTTCCCTTGGACGTGGTAATGTTATTTTCCTTGGAGAGACCTTTTCCTGACAAAAGGCATTTAGTTTTTCATAAAGAGTCACGAACTTTGTTAAAACTTGGTTTAATAATCTATTTCATTTTCTGTGCCAAATATCAGTGTGAAATATATTGTTTGTGTGTCATAGTTAACCTAGGTGCAGCTTTGTGTGCTGAGTCAGTAAGGGGTGCAGTTTTGTGTCTTCCCTCATTAGTAGTGGTTTGTTTTTACTTCTTTGAATTTTTAGAAGGTAAAAAATAATGTAAAAAATTTTAAATTTAAAAATGGGAAGTTTTAGCCTTCATATGAAAGCTATAAATTAGCTTCATATTAGGGCTGAGTACATTGGATACTTTTTCTTCCATTCTTGAGATACTTTGCTAAGAAGAATATGTTCCAGTTCCATCCATGTAAACACAAAAGTGGTAAAGTCTCCATCTTTTGTTAAGGTGGCATAGTATTCCATGGTATACATGTACCACAATTTATTAATCCATTCGTGGGTCGATGGGCATTTGGGCTTCTTCCATGACTTAGCAATTATGAATTGGGCTGCAATAAACATTCTGGTACAAATATCTTTATTATGATGT
>CAUYON010022041.1:0-48964 GCA_963573935.1 Arctocebus calabarensis | reverse complement strand
TTCTTTCTTTCTCTCTCTCTCTCTCTCTCTCTCTCTCTCTCTCTTTCTTTCTTTCTTTCTTTCTTTCTTTCTTTCTTTCTTTCTTTCTTTCTTTCTTTCTTTCCTTCCTTCCTTCCTTCCTTCCTTCCTTCCTTCCTTCCTTCCTTCCTTCCTTCCTTCCTTCCTTTCTTCCCTTCCTTTCCTTTCCTTTCCTTTCCTTCCTTCCTTCCTTCCTCTCTCTCTTTCCTTCCCTCCCTTTCTTCTTCTTCTTCTTCTTCTTCTTCTTCTTCTTCTTCTTCTTCTTCTTCTTCTTCTTCTTCTTCTTCTTCTTTTCTCTCTCTCTCTCACTCTCTCTCTCTCTCTCTCCCTGTCACCCAGGCTTTAGTGAAGTGGCATCATCAAAGCATCCTAGCTCACAACCTCAAACTCCTGCACTCAAGAAATCTTCCTGCCTCAGCCTCCTGAGTATCTGGGACAATGGGTGCAGCACCATGCCCAGCTAATTTTTAAAAAACATTTTTTTTAAGAGATGGGGTCACACTGTATTGTCCAGGCTGGTCTCAAAGTCCTTGCCACCGTGATCCTCTCAGCCTGGATTCTCAGAGTGCTGAAATAACATGTGTGAGCCACTGAATCTGCCCGTCTCTCTCTTCTCATTGAATGGACGCCTCTTTATATTATTTATCTTTTCTGCTGTGTTTCCATTGCAACATCTCTGCAAATTCCTTGTGAGTTTCCTTACTTTGCTGAAACACAATCCCACAAGCTCAGTGGCTTAAAACAACACACACTGATCATTTTGCTGTTGCTGCGGTCAAAATGGTCAAAAGTCCAAAATGGGTCTCCCTGGGATAAAAATCAACAAACTGGAAGGACAGTGATGCTTCTGGAGGCTCCAGGGAGGGCGGGAAGATCCATTTTCTTGCTATTTCCAGCTTTAGGGAGCTGCCCACATTCCTTGGCTCAGAGCTTCTGCTTTTTCCAACAGCAAAGCCAGCAATGGTAGCGTTCCTCTTGCTGTTCTGTCTCCGGTTCTGTCTCTCTGTCTTGTAAGGACTCTCGTGATTGCACTGGATCCACCCAGATCACCCAGGATACTCCAGTAATTTTTTTTTTATAGTTTTTTTAGCTGGGGCTAGGTTTGAACCAACCACCTCAGGTATACAGGACCAGACCCCTACTCCTTGAGCCACAGGCACTGCCTAACATTCTTTGTGAACTGTTAAATACAAGACAATTTTAAACATAATTATGGCTTAAGTTCATATTGTTCCCTTTACCTATACCCCATTTCCTTACTATATCAAAACAAGCTACTGCTCTACACTTATTACTGTATTAAAAAAGAGGAAAAGTGAAGGCAATATAGAATATGATGGAAAAGAATAGGAGATTCACTTGTGTACTATCTCACATCCTTAGGTAGGTGAACTAAGTAGTGTACTCATAAAAGAATTATGTACTGATAAACCAATTATCCCTTTTTATATAGTTCTGGTGTTCGTGCTGGTCATGGGACTTCACTAACTACTTGATGTTACATATCTATGACAGGTATTTTTCTTTCCTTTTAACCTCATTGGTACACTCTAAAATCAACTTAGAAATAACCATGCAACTTTCTGTTCACTGTTAACCTCACTGTGCTTTTCAACTGCATTTCTGCCTTTACCCAGATTCCTAACCAGGAATCTTAGAAGTAAAGAGGATAAAAACATTTCCTTGGATCAAGCTAAATCTAAATATAAAGTGACATAGAAATTTGACTAGTATCAAATAAATAGATCCATCTAGATAGCCAAACAATGTCAGAACAAAGAAAATCAAGTTTTCCAGTCTGATCAAAAAAAATGGAGAGTACCCATCTGACCACTTCTCTCTCTATTCTGTGTACAGAAAGCTAATTCCCAATGACAATGCAATGTGTAATCATTTTTGTAGTCTGTGTAAAAAGATGCTTGTGCACTTACTGAAATCTTAGTTCCAGAAGAAAAATAGAAAAGCATTTCCTGTATGTGTGTATGTTTGATTCTAATAAATAACTAAGTTTGCTTCAGTTTAGAAATGATGAATATTAAATAGAAACCTGTCATTTAAAAAAACAGTGACTAGTCTTTCTTGTACCTAGGGCATAATCCCTAGCTGGCTTCAGAGTCAAGTGAACAGAAAAAGAAGAGATAATAGTGTCCCCCACACACTTGGTCACTGTTTCCATTTAGCATTCCTTGTCTATTTAGCTCTTCTTGTCTGTCCCTTTCTGTTATATTGGCCCCACATTGGGCACAAATGGGCCAGGGAGGGTAATAAGTTTCAAAAACAAAATAGTTCCTATTTCGTGCTATTCCTTGCCAGAATTAAAGCAAGCATACATAAAACCTTGTAAAATGAACTGTTGCATGATAGGAACTTAAATAATCTGAGCAACAATGGTTAGGTGGAATATTAAATACTTAAATCTTAGCCTTTCAATGCCACTATACAATTATTGAGGTATTTCTTTAAGGTACTTCTTTATACTTTCTAGTCTTTGGTGTTTTCAATTTTTATATGATTTCTGCCTGTTTAAAAAAAAAAAAACTTGTATTATCGAAAGCTTCAGTAATCTCAAAAGCAAAAGTAGAATTACTTTTTCCAATAGCATGATCGATCCCATCTTTCTAGTCTTACGTCCCACAACCCTTCACATATATCCTATGCTTTCTGATCAATAACTCTACATTTTCCTGATAGACGCCAAGGTTCCTTTCCTGTGTCTCTGACTATGCCTCTCCCTGGACAGTCTTGCTATAGTCTATATATCCGAAAGCCTTACGAACCCTTACCCAAAGTTCAAGGTTAATTACACACTCTTTTCTTCTTTACTACCATTTCTCTCTTTTAGGCCTTTATCAGCTCTTGCTTGGACTGTTACTGATCCAGACTCCAGCTCATATGGTGCTGAATTATCACTTCTGTTCTTGGCTTGGTCCTCTACCAGTATAACACAGGTCACCTTCTTACTCCCTTGATCAAAATGCACCACTAACTGCTAAAAAATCAGACTTTTTAGCATGAAGTGAAGTTCTCCCTATTTCAGGCCAAATTAGATTTATAGCCTCATCTCCCTCCTTGTCAGTCCTGATCTGCTTGTATTTTCATCCTACTGGTCTTGTATTGCTCATCTCTGTGTTCTGCCTAGTGCCCACTTTGTCCATGTGTATCTGAAGAATGCTTCCAATTTTTCTAATGCAGTTCTGTGGAAGGCAGAATTCTAAGACAGCCTCCAAGATGGCTGCCCCCAGTCTACACACTCTGCATTCAGGACTTGTGACTAAGATAGGTTTCACTTTCATGATTGGGGTTCTTGAAGTTGGAGGTGACAATAAAAGAGAAAGATTAGCATCAATAGTCAGAATCTAATTAGTTAAAAGATAAGACAATTGAATTATTCCTAATAAAAAGGATTTAAAACCAGAATGGGATTCAATGTGAAGGAGATTAACCTTTGATAGCTTAGAAATTGGTGGGGATAGTATGACAAGTGATGGGAGTGGCCTCCAGAAGTTTATAATGGCACGTAGAAAAGAGCAGGTAACGGAATAGGTGCTCAGCTCTATAACTGCAAGGAACCGAATTTTGCAAAAACATGTACACTTAGAAAGAAAATATCAAATTCCACATAAGAACACCAGTTGGGCAACACCTTTGTGTTAGCATTATGCAATTCTGAACAGAGAACCAATTCAAATATATTTGGCTTTCTGATCTAGAGATACTAAGATAATAAATGGTTGGTTTATAGCCACTAAATTGATAGTAGTATTTATTTATACAGCAACAGAAATCTAATAAAAACTAATATAAACTTCAGTGTAATTTCTCAAGATACCTTTTCTTCATCTGTTGCTTTGCATGCATTACCATTCCAATGTCATGGTAAAATATACCTTCTTGTTTGTCACATTCAAAGAAATGTTTTGTACCTCCACTGAAACATCTTTGAATGGGACATATGGCATTTTCAAATAACTTGAGTAAGGCAATGAAAAGACGATGATCACACCTACTAGATTTAGATACCTACCAACATAGGTGCATATAAAAATTAATATTTTATGGTTTTTATTTCTGTAAAAATTTACTGGTTAACAATGAGTGTATAAGCACCTAAATCTCAGTTTCTAATAGTATCCTCCAATATAAGGAACCATGGCTTCTTGAAGAAGTAGCTGAATCTAGGACTGTGGCAAGAAATGTGCAAGAGAACTTTGAAGCATCTTGTGGTGGCAAAATAAAGAAAATGCTTTAAAAAATTATCACACAATAAAGAAGGAATAATGTGGGTATGTCAAAAGGAGACAGGAACCAAATGAATGAGTCTTTGATGGGTGAACCTGGAACAGTGGGAGCAACATGTGTACGTAGCAGCCCTGCACAGTGCACACATTGTTAAAGGGGAGTCTGTCATTCATGCTAATGTGAACAAGTAATTAAATAAATAAATTCAGGGGAATGTATCCATTTCCCATGCAGAAGAATTCCAAATGATTTATAAAGATACTCCTCACCCAAGTTGGAGTAGTAACTACTTCTTCATGGATGGCAGGGCATAGCAACTTCCTTCCGAAGAAGATAGTGGAAGTGTAGTGGAAAGGGTGCAAGAAGCAAAGAGTAATTTTACAGTAAAGGAAGTTCACAACCACTAAGCTAACTATTCAAATTCAACACCAATAAGTTACTTAAAAAGTGTGCACCCTGGATATGAAACAATGAACATAACACCCACTGTATATACTGGTCTTCCCTAAAACACATAACCCATTGTATTCCTGAGAAGCATATCAGGTAATTCCCAATTAGGGAATGTTCTACAAGATATTGGACCAGTTCTCAAAATTTTCAAGATCATCCAAAACAAGAAAAGTGGTAAATTATCACATTCAAGAGAAACCTGCGATGACTCTATGTCAGGTGGTATGCTAGATAGGATCCTGAGACACGACAGGAACATCAGATAAAACTAAGAGTATCTGAATAATGCATGGGCTTTAGGTAGCAATAACGTATCTGTAGTGGTTCATTAAGTAGGATGGGTTTTCCTCACCAGCATTAGATGTTCATAATAGAATTTGAATGTGAAGCACATGGTAATTCTCTGTATTATCTTTGCAGTTTTTCTGTAAAATCAAAACAATTTCAGAAACTTAAAAAAATACTTTTAAAATTTATAAAATGTTTATTATTTTATGTGGAAGGGGAAAGTATGTGGAAGATCAGAGACTATCTTTTAATTGTATAAGAAGGCATTGGACAAAACTAGAAAAAAAATTCACAGATTAGACAGCCTGTCGATTCTTAAATGTTCACAAGCTGTGTCTTATAGATGACAATTTGGGTGCAATTTGTGTCGTAAATGTATCTATGCCAACATTTCATAGATATGTACTTAAATTTAGCTCAGAAATATTTGGATCAGATATATTTTATTTTTAGCATTTGTTTTACAAAAAAGCACGAGATCCAGAGTATCTGCTACTTATTAATGGAAAACCATTAATTGAAATGCTAATAACAGCTTAACAGGGCCAGCAACTTATAATCTTTAAAATATATGACCAAACTCAAAGGCAAAGAATACAAAATTTAAAAGTTTTTCTTAGGTTATAAAACGATTTATATGCATTATCAGTTTTATTAAAATTTCTTAAGCTGGCTGGCAGCATAGTAATCCATTTGTCATTGAGAGAAGTAATAATAGTAAGGAACTTCAAATTAGTTGGAAACCATTTGTTTTGAGTTGCAATTTTTTGAAGACACGATGAAATTTGTTTTATCCTTCACTTTTCAGCGTATCCAATTTCTATCTGTCTTCCTCTTATCATTCTCAGAGATCAGTTTTGTCTACTGTTCATAAACTCTAATGCTCTGACTCTGCTGATGACTAAATAGACACTCAGCTGAGGCAGAGATAGATAATGTCCTAGAAAATATCCTGTATAATAAATCATTAAATAAAGAGAAAATGTTTTTTTGTGTCCCTAAAACCTAAATATTATACAGCAACACTGTAACTGACAGTGAATATATATCATTTATTATCATAAATAAACATTTACAGTTTTGAATAAAGAAGCAAAACCTATACAATGAAGAATTTTTTTGTCTATCTCTTAGACACACTGCGGTCATTTTACACTTCTCTCACCACGAATTGGATGTCTTTGTTGGTCACTAAGTGCAGGTGATTATATGTCTTGGATACAATTTAGAAGAAACCAGGGTGCCACAGACACAATATTCTTGACAAGAGTATACAGAGACATGGGAATTTTTTAGTCTTGGCAGAATCACCAACTGTCCCTCTGTGTTCCTGAATGAAAATATACAAGGGATGATAGAAAATGAAATAAAAGGTACTTTTTTATTGTTATTGTACCAGAAATAATACTTTGATAAACTAAAAATGCTAAAAACATGTGACTTAGTACAAAAGATACAGTTTAGCAAGTATGATTTGTGTGTGTGTGAGAAAGCATTTCGCTCTGTTGCCCAGGCTGAAGTACAGTGGTGTGATCATAGCTCAATGTAGCCCAAATTCCCAAACTCAAGCATCTTCCAGTCTCAGCCCCTGTAGTAGTGAGGACTGCAAGTATGTTCCATCACTACAGGATAATTTTTTTTTTTTTAATTTTGGAAGGGATGAGGTCTTGCTATATTGCTCAGACTAGTTTCAAACTCCTGGCTTGAAGGGATCCTCCCATCTCAATCCCCCATGTCACTGGGTTTGCAGGCACAAGGCACCACACCCAAGCCCTATTTTCTCTATGGCTAATTTGTCATGAATGTCTGATCTCTTAGAATTGTCAAATCCTAAGTAGCTAGAATAGTTGGGGGATTTGTATGACATCCACCAAGATACCATGAGGTGGTAGAGGAGGTTGACCAGTCCTTTGCAGGGAGAGACGTCCCACTATGTTAGAGGCTTGCAGTTCACCACCTCGAGTGCTGAAAATAAAAGATGTCAGAAATTCCAAACCTCCTTCACCTAGTCTCTTTATCCTCACCCTCCGTGTAAGAGTCTATAGAAAAATTGCATCACTCGCTGCTAAATCTGATTCAACAAAACCCCATTCTCTATTACAACCTTCCAATCTACAAAGAGGTCCCTTTTGGGAATGATGAATCCTTGTTCAATACATTTCTGTCTTATCACTTGATATACTACCTCCTGCTCAAGGATTTTGTATCCTTGAATCTGTATTAGATAGTCTAACAGTGGGGAAAACCTAACCTCCAAGTTAGAAAGAAAATGTAATGTAATGTTTTATATCAGACAAATTCTGAGACTCTCTACTCCACTTAGTGGATGGGGTTTTGAATGGGAAGCATCCGCCTCTGACTTCTTAACCACACGGCTAAATTGTCAGGTCACATTCCTGAACACAAGCAAACGATATTCATACATTTGTGAGATTTTTGACTAATAGCTCAGAGTTATCCCATTCTATTCCCAGAAAACCATGTCTACCTCTGGGCACAGACTACTAATTTTATATTTAGCTTTCCTGACATACTACATCATTTTAATTTGGTAGCTTTAAACTCATGATCTGTTTTATTACTAATTGTTAGGAGCTGTGAATTATTAAACTCCTGTAATCAGACAATGACTCACTGTTTTATGCCCTCCAATGGCAGTCATAAAGTACATTTAGTAAATGAGGATGAGAAGTATTTGAAACTCCCAAGTATTCAGCACTGATAACAGAATGGGTGGTGAGGCTACTTACTGAGACAGACAATACAGGAGGCATAATATTTGAGGAAAGTTTATCGCGTCAGTATTTCATTTATTGAAGTTGAAGTAAATAGACAGTTCAATGTCATTCAGGAGTAAGTACATCAAACTGGGAGGTTAGAGTTATGGTTAAGGCAAAACAGTAGATCTGTGTATCAAAGCAATGTCATTGGGCAACACATCAATATTTAAAGATTGAAATATAAATAAAAATGCACCACATATAATACCAAATATTCCAGTCTGATAGGCTTAATATTATGTATTCACAACTATATTTCTCAGATAATCTAAGGAGATTATGACGTGTAGACAGAATTTAGAATCATCAGTATAGATTTAAAAAAGCACAGGGAAGAGTCAATATTCAGCTAGATGGAAGTAAATTTAAAAGAGAGTGGAATTCTGCAAGATGAAGAAAGAGTAGGTAACCTTCAGATACCATGGTAAGGTCAAATAAGAGAAGGAAAGAAAGTTATTTATTAGATTTTGCCATATAAATTCATATTTTGCAATATTAGGCATTATGATCCTAGGAGGAATATTTTTGGTATGAATAGTTAAGTATAAGTAAATGAGAAGGCAATACGGTTCTTAATTTCTGGTGATCTGATAGCCCAGAGAATCTGGAATAAATAAAAAAAAATTTAGTAAAAAACACCTAACATCCTATATAAAATATATCTCATATGTCATAGCTATGATACCTATAAAATTAGATAAAATCTCAAAGGTCAAAATTTAAATGGATGAATCCTGAAACTGGCACTTTACATGAGAAAATATCCTACTTGGTGACTTGGGTTGTGCCAGACTGGTTGCAAAGGTAAAGGCAAGAACTAAGCATCCGCTCAAAAGGCAATAGTAGTATAAATCTCGGTCACTGTCGGAACCCCAGTGAGGTATTTAGAAAAGGAAAGAAATAAAATAACCACACTAAGGAAGATGTTTATAAAAATGTGTTTTATTATTAGTTCCTGTGAAGAGAAAACAAATTAATAGTATTGAAGGAAAAATGACAAACTAAAAAACCATCTGGTTTGGAATTTACATTAATTTGTTTTCATTAAGGTGAAATTTACCTTATGCAAAATTAACTATTTTTGAGGTGTACAATTCAGTTATATTTGGCACATTCATGATGTTGTGCAAGCCCCACCTACATGGAGTTATACTCCAAGAAAAATTCCATACAATGAAACTATCATCCACCCTCCCCCTTCCTGATGTTCACGGGCAATCACCAATCTGCTCTCTCTATCTATGGAATTGTCTATTCTATTTTCTAGAAATAGAATCACACAAAGTGCGACTTTTATATCTAGATTTTTTTCACTTAACATGAGGTTTTTGAGTTTCATTCACTTGGTAGCAAGTATCAGTACTTCCTTCCTTTTGTGGCTAATAAATAATATTCCACTATATTCATGTTCCACATATTGTTTAGTCAGTAATTAATGGACATGTGTTGTTTCTGCCTTATGGCTATTGTGAATACTGTTGCCATGACGTTTATGTACAGTATTTATTGTAGTACTTGTGTTCAATTATTTTGTACAATTTGGGGGCCATATCATAATTCTATCTTTATATTTTAGAGGACCACCAAATTTTTTCCCACAGTGGCTAAATGAATTTACATTTCCACCAACAATGTATGAGAGTTCCAATTTCCTCACATCCTATTCAACATTAACAACGCTATCTTCCACTTTTTAAATTATTGTCATTCAAGTGAGAGTGAAGGCGTACATCATTGTAGTTTAAATTTCATTCCTCTAATGGCTAAGAATGACAAGTGTCTTTTCCTGTGATTATTGATTATTTGTATATCTTCTTTGAAAAAGTGTCTCTTAAAGTCTTTTCTTCATTTTTTAAATTTCATTGCTTGTTTGTTGCTGTTGCTGTTGCTGTTGCTGTTGTTGATTGGCAGAAATTCATTTTGTATTCTGGACATCCACTATAAGTTATATGTGATGTTATACATAATATTATGATTTGCAAACATTTTCTTCTACCCTGTCAGTTGTTTTTGCAGTTTCTTCCTAACATCCTTTGATGTATAAAATTTTTAATCTTAACGAAATTTATCTATGTATGTCATCTTTTATTATCAATTAATCTTTTTATTTGTTGCTTATGCTTTGAAGGTATATCTAAGCATCTATTGCCAAACTCATAATATGCCCCTATGTTTTCTTCCAAGACTTAATGGGTTAGGAACTCATCATTAGGTTAAATTTTTAAATATTATGTGAAGTAGATTCCAACTTCCTATTTTACATGTGGATACCCAATTGTTCCATGAACATTACTTAAAAAGCTGTTCTTTTCCCATTGAATGTTTTTGTCACCCTGTTAATAATCAGTTGGCCACAGATGTGTGGGTTTTTTTATGGACTCAGTTCTGTTCTGTTTGTCTCTATGCCCATCCTCATGCTGAAAAACACTGTTTTGATCAATATTATCTCATGGTATGTTTTGAAATTAGAAAGTGTTAGTCCTTCAACTTTGTTCAAGATTGTTCTAACTAGTTTAAAACTCTTGAATTTCCATATAATATATGTAAAAATGATCATGTTTGTAATGCAGCCATATAAAGGAACAAATTGATGATATCTTTAGAAATGAATGATTTTCATGCACATTATGAAGAATGAAAAACTCAAAGGGATTTTAGAAATTATTCTGACTCATAAAAATGTATACAAAAGCCCTTAGCAAATACAAGCTACATGAAGAAATATATATATTATTACAAATTTAGTTATTCAAAAATAAATGTTGCTTTAACATTAGAAAATATGTCAGTATAATTTCATGTTATTTGACAAAAAAAAAATTGAAAGCACAGCTTAGTAATGGTGGAGAATGAGTTCAAACATCATGCCTGATTTTGTAAGCTCCTAGTCAATTTGAATTGAAGGAAGAATTACTTAACCTGGTAAAGGATAAATCTAAAATTAAAAAAAATTATGACAAGCATGCAATGTAGTTTTTTTGTTAAGTTAAAAGGATTAACTGGAAAATCAGGAATAAGGTAAGGATGTTTTCATTTTCTATATTTTGCAAAACATCCTGTTCTCTAACAAGAAAAAAATTAGGTTATAACAAAATGTCTTTAAACAGAGATGATAAAATTATCTCCATAGAAAACATAGAATTACATTTAGATACATTAAAATTATCAAAAGGATTTATCAAGACTGTCACATCAGTTTCATATTTATTTAAGTCACAAAATTTAGGAGATTGAGGCTCAAAATATGTGCTATGACAGCATCAAAATTTAAAATATAGAACTAATTCTATTAAATATATAATAGTTTTTCATAGAGAAATTCTGAAAGTCTTGACAAACAGATAAAAAAAAGTAAAAGAACAGTGGTTATAAATACCCATGAACCTCCTGATTAATTTGCATAAGGAATAGTAGTCATATTCATAATATAAAAAAATTGATAATCTATACTTTCTAAGGTAGTGAAATGCTGGTAAAAGAGTTAACATATGAATCAGAATAAGAAAATAAACTTCAGGCACAGAGTCACATGTATTTAGAAACTATTATATGTCAAATGTGCTGTCGAAGATTATTGTTACAAAAATTAATCAATCCCTAAAAGGTGCTTGATTATTTTTAATGGAAAAATCAAAATAATGAATTCTATCTTTAAAAATCATACCAAAAATCAAACATGAGTGAATCTCACTGTTATGTGAGAAAAAAATGCTAAATATTTTCACAAATTCAAAGCTTATTTTATGAACTCAGAATATAAAATACTTCTAAAATAAAATGTAAAAAGTTAAATTAAGAACTTTGTAGCAGGCTCGGCGCCTGTGGCTCAGCGGGCTAGGGCACCAGCCACGTACACCTGAGCTGGCGAGTTCGAATCCAGCCTGGCCCTCCAAACAACAATGATGGCTGCAACCAAAAAATGGCCGGGCGTTGTGGTGGGCGCCTGTAGTCCCAGCTACTTAGGAGGTGGAGGCAGGAGACTCGCTTGAGCCCAGGAATTGGAGGTTGCTGTAAGCTGTGATGCCACAGCACTCTATCCAAGGTGACATCTGGAGGCTCTGTCTCAAAAAAAAAAAAAAAAGAACTTTGTAGCAATGAATGTGAAAAATAAGCTAGAAATCAGGACAAGTGATGTGTCATATATTTTAATTGAAAAAAGATAAGTACCCAAAGTATCAAGAGGACAGAAAAAGAAAATAGAAACTAAAAAATAGGAAAAAATCATGAAAAATATTTCATAAAAGGTGAAATATAAATTTGCATGCTCAGATTCCTTAGCAGTGATATTCAAATTATAACCATAATTAAAAATAATTTTTTATACATTATGCATAAACTTATAAAAGTTTGATAATATTTGACATATATTTGCATCTATTGTTCTTATCTTTAAAAAATTACACAAAGGTATATTAAAAGGTACATGGGAGCTACAAATAGAAAAAAAAAGAAATTGAAAAAGTAGAAAATTTAGTCTCGGGCAGGTTGAGGAACTCATGACTGCAGGAGCACCTTACGTACATGAGAAAAATATAGACTGATATAGATGAAGTCTGTGTGTAGAGAATTTAAGTTATTTTTGCTTCATAAACTAGATGTTTCCTAAAGAACTTTAAGACTTCAAGTTTAAGAGAGGATAGCTGCCTATTATGTCTATCCACATAGCAGATTTCCTAAACATCTACTTTGACAATGTAAAATAAAAATAATAACGTTCAATCTATCCTTTTCATTATGCTATAGGAAATTATTTGGAAGTCTATGTGAGCAAATTGCATTGTGTATATGGTATTTTGCACACTACTATGTATAAGAATAGAATAGTTTTTACTTATTATTCACAATTATTCTTTTAAGTGTACTTGAGATTTGCTTTAATTAGGTCTGACAGGACACCAAGACATACAAACCTGGAAATGACTGTTGTGAAGGAAAAAATCTATGAGTTTTGCAATTTCCCAAGGCAGGCGCTCCACCATGCCACCAAGGCCGAAGAGGACAGCACCAGGGCAGGGCAGGGTGGCAACCAGAGAGAGGAGCTGGGGGCTGGAGGCTTCCTGCTGATTATGGCAAGAAACAGAGAAAGGCAAAAGTTCCTCAATGATAGAGAAAAGAAATGCAGATATATTTGTGAGCAATTATTATACAATCTGAATTGCATGTCCTTGTCAACTGGACATAGGTGGGCCTAGGGTGGTAAGCAAGGGTGCTGGTTAGAGTAGGGCCTATGAAAATAAGCTAAAGTATGAGATACAAAAAGGAGAGAAACATTGTTATAATTATCTTCAAATCCAAATTTCTCCATGAAGAGTTAGAAATTCGAAACTTTCTACAAAAACTTTTTAAAAAGTAAAATAATAATAAGCAATTCTCTTTGTGAATTTTTCTACTCATCATATTTATCTTCTAATTTTTGCTCTCTCTTCTTTAATTATTTTGAAATTGTTTTTCAACCCTAATGTTTTCTGAATAATACGTTCAAAACTAAGGTCTCTGCAGAATTTATTTTAGTTTTACTCATTTTGTAGAAAGAACTCTTCATCTCTTCTTCTTGAATGTCATTGAGTTTAAAAACAACAAAGGCAATAAATATATTCCATTAAAAATAAGCCATAAATAGGTCACTATCCTTATCTAATATTTAATGTCTATACTACATAAACAAGAATTTAACAAGCAGCTCTATGTAGAGGTGACTGACCTTTAGAAAAAAAATAAATGGTTCATCACAAGATGTTGGCATGATTAAGTGTAAGCATTAGCACTGTATTAGCAGAGAGAATAATAATCAGAACAGGACATCTTGAATAATCTCACCATGAGGGCACATTAAACTACAGAGAAAATATAACATACTCCATAAAATAATCTCCTATGATTATCACTTTATGCTCGGGATTATGTGTTCATAATGAGAAATGTAGAAAGTTTCTATTTTACAAACTGCATATCAAGTGTCCAATATCCTCTTACTTCTTGGCCGGATGACTTTCCCAGGACTAGTGTGTGACCTTCCAGGAGTAGGCCATGCTGAACCAATTCCTTACTTTCTGGAGCTGCCCTCCAGAGCTTTTAAAATTGTTCTTGGTTTGATCTGCCTCCTCTATGACCCTTGCCTTCTTAACTTGGTCCCCAACACTTTGAGGTTCTTATTTCCTTGGTACCTTATTTTATAATTTTTAAACTCTTTGTAAGGAAATCTGTGACCTTTCACTTTGTGGAGGCTTCCTTTGAATGTCTCACTGTCAACAAGGGTTTGCTAAATGTCACGTTGGTCCTTTTTCCTCTTGCTATGTGGGTGTGCTCATTCGACCTTCATCTCCTTCTCTCTTACCCTTGGGGCTCTTCATTTCGTATTTTTAAATGCATCCTCTGTCTTTCTAGCCGGTGCCATCCAAGGAGATAGCACACCCACAGACATGGTGACACAGTAGTTAAGTAGAGAAAAATAAAGGGTTCTGAGCCAAATGAAAATGTTTAGGGTTCTGGATTTATAGACAATGAGGAGGAGAACTCCTTTCATTATATCTTGGAGGTGTCAAAGAGGAATTCCCTCTATCTTCTTCCTTGACTTGCTTCAGAGGTGAAGCTACAAATCTAGATGTGTAGACTCAACTCAGAAGTAGCTTCTTCATGCACTGAGAGCCCCAGCTTTTATCATTTCACTTGAGGCACTGGCACCTAAATCACATACCACAGCTGTGAGAAATGACAAATGTTTTCTCTCTTGAATCTCCAAGAAAATAGAAAAAAAGTGACTTAAGATCCTTTAATTTATTGTAGGATGCCAACAAAATAGACAACAGGTAGGTCAAACGCAAAGAATTTAGAGGCACTTAGGACGTCTGTTAACCCTGACTAGGGAGGAGTGTTTCCTACTCATGGCCAGTCTGATGAGGCTGGGAGACGTGGTCGTCTTACCTAGTGTGCAGAAACCAATGCAGAAAGTAAAGGACAATTAAGAAACAGGAAAATATGTTCCACAGAGAAGAACAAGAAAGACATTCAGAGGACATCTGTTAAACAGAGATGTGGGATTTACCCAACAGCCTATTTCCAAGGACAGCCGTAAAGATGGTCACTAAGGTAAGGAGAGCAAGGCATGAACAGGTAATTTAAAATAATGAGGCCATTTTTCGCAGACATAAAGAAACAATCATAAAATTCATATAGATCCACAAAGACTCCAAGTAAATCTTGAGTAAAAATAATAAAGCAGGAGGCATCACACTCTCTGACTTCTATTTCAAAACAACCCTTAAATATACATGGACATTCACAGACAAGAAATTTCTGAGAAAGTTGCCAAGAAGGCACAAAGGAGAAATGACAGTCACGTCAGTAAATTGTGGAAAAACTGGATATCCACACACAGGATAATAAAATCAGATCCTTATCTCACAGAATATATGAAAATCAACTCAAAATGAATGAACGACTTAAACATAAAATCTGATTTTGTGTAGGAACTAAAAGAAAACTAGGGGAGAAACCAGAAGACATGGGTTTGGGCTGTAATCTCTTAAACAGGGCTACATAAGAATAGGAAACAAAGCAAAAATAGCAAACAAAATTACATCAAACTAAAAAGCTCTGCACAGCAAAGGGGACCACTAAAAGAATAAAGAGACAACCAATGGATTAGGAGAAAATATGTTCAAACCATACGTATGATAAGAAGCTAATACACAAAACATATAAGGAACTCAAGCAATTCAATAGAAAAATAAATAACACAACAAAAATAGTCAAATAATTCAAAGGAACATTTTTCAAAAGAAGATATACCAATGTGCAATCTGTATATCAAAATGCTTAATATCACTAATCATCAGGGAAATGCAAATTAAAACGAAAAGGAGACATCACCTCACATCTGTGGAAATGACTGTTATCAGAGGCATGATAAAAAGTGTTGATGAGGATGTAGGAAAAGACAGCCCATTGTTTGTGGGAATATTACTTAGTTTATCTATTTAAAAAGGTAGCTTAATTTTTTTTGCAAAAACAAAAATCACAACAGAATTTGTGTATGATCCAGCAATCCCACTTTTGGGTATATCTCAGAAGAAATCAGTATGTCAAGGAGATATCTAAACTACCCCCATGTTTACTTGGAATTATTCACAACAGCCAAAATGCAGCTACATGGATGCAACCTATGTTGTCTGTCAATAAAAGAAAGAATAAAGAAAATATTATATACACACATGCACACACTTATACATGTATTTAAATAAAACGGAATACTATATGGCCTTAAAAGAAGAAAATGCTCTCATCCCAACAACATGGATGAGCTCTGGGACACTGTGCTCAGCCAATAAGTCAAAAACAGGAAGATTGAAACTTACATGTGCAAGCTACAATGTCAGTTTCATAGAAGCAGACTTTAGAAAGGTGGTTCCTGGGAGATACTGTGAGCAATGAAGGGAGGATGGATGAGAAAAGGGGCCATATTGACCAAAGGTACAGAGTCTCAGTACCTTAGAGTCTCAGTTAGAGGGAGGGAAGAGTTTCAGTTATCCTTATGTGATTATGCAGTCATGGTACTCATTCGTCTGTTTCAAAATAGCTGAAAGAAGCGATTTTTAACATTCTCACTACAAACACAGACAAGTTGATAAGGTATCCTACAAGTTAATTAGCTAGATTGATCCTTCTACAATCTATACATAAAACACCACAGTGCACCCTATAAATTTACACAATCATTATTTTTCAGTTAAAGTTAATTAAATAGTTTAAAAACATGGCAGTAACACCGTTTTCATAGATGTCAATATCAACTGTCAAGGGCTTCAAATTCTGATATAAGGTATTTGTAATTATGATGAACTAGATACATTTTATTTAAAATATATCAGGAAAAATAAGCTTAAAATCAAGGATATTGCAAGAGTAACTTTGATAATAAACATCATAACATGAAATTACAGTAGTTGGTTACTATTTATGTACCTATAACAAAGCACCAATACATGTGAAGTGAAAACTGACAAAAAGGGAGACATGGACAGAATCACAATTTTATTTAGAAACTAATGCACATCATAGCAGTAAAAAGAAAAATTATTCTGAAAATGGTAGATTCAGAATGTCTGTATGATGCTACCAATCAGGCTGTCTGAGAGAGATTTATAGAATGGTAAGTTCATGAGAGAAAAACACACACATTCCTTCCAAATACTCACGAAACATAACACATAATGTCAGAAAGCAGGTCTCCCTATACTTCAAAAGACTGAATTATTACAGAATATGCCTTACCTGAATACAGAAGAAATAAAACAACTAAAGTGAATAAAGCATTAAGAAAAGGTCTAGATTTCTGAAAATTAAATAATTAAATACTAAACAAATTATGGTCCAAAGAATGGATCAAACTGGAACATTAGGTAACATTTTGAATCGGCACATGAAAATTGTAACAGATAAGATTTGCGGGATGGAGTTAAGGCAGTGCTTTGAAAGAAGTAGAGTATCAAATGTTAACAAGAGAAAAATTATCTTGAGTCAATGATAAGTTTTGATGCTAATAAATTAGAGCAAGAAGTACAAAATAAGTCATAATTAAATGTAGGAAACAGGCTAATGGAATACAGGATTTAATATTGCTGTGTAGTCACTCTCTTCATTTTTTCTATAGGTTCAACACTATTTCATTCAAAATTCCTGTAATATTTTTGTAACAATTGACAAGACATTTATAAATTTAATGTGGAAATGCAAAGAATCTGACATAGTCAAAACAATGTTGAAAAGTAGAACAACATCGTAGGACTCAAACTACTTGGCTTCAACTTACTACAAAGCTACGTTAATCAAAGAAGCATGATATTGACATAAGGATAGCTGTATAGAAAATGCATCATAAAAGAGTTCAGAAATTGACACATGATGAAATACTTGTAATAAATATGGCTAGGTAACTCAATTCAGTCATTTCAACAAATTGTGCTGGTATAATTTTATGTTCATAAATAGGAAACAATAAATCCTTTACCCTCACCAAAAATTCAATATAAATGGACCCTAGACTTTAAGGTGAGAACTAAAATTATAAGACTGTTGGTGGACTGCAGAGGATGAGGGGGGGGTCATAAAAATTAATTAGACATGAATTTCTTAATAACCACAAGAAACCTAAATCATAAAAGCTGATAAATTAGAATTTATCAAAATTAAAAACACTTATATTTCAAAATATACTGTGAAAACAGAAAATCAAGCTGCATAGAGAAAATATTTGCGAAAGATAATGTGTGACTTGTATTAAGAATACACAATAAACACTTCAAACATGAAGGAGACAATCTGGTGAATATTGAGCAAATGATATGAACTTGATAATTCACAGAAATGAGTATATGAATGGCAAATTGAACACTGTAAAGACACTTAGTATTGTTAATCATCAAAGAAACAAATCAGAGAGATACCATCAAACACACACGAAAATGGGTACAATTGAAAATCCTGACAATATTAATTGTTGGCAAGAATGTAGAGCCGGGGAAGCCTCGTGTGTCGTTCGTGAGAAGATAAGGACACTTAAGAAGTTTGACATTTTCCAAAAATTAATTATGTCCCAGAAATCCTACTTTTAGGTATACATTTAAGAGAAATAAATGTATATGTCCACATAGAAAGTTGTATAAGGATGTTCAAAGCAGCTTTATTGGTATTTTTTATTCATCAACTGAGGAATAGGTTAATAAATTGCTCTTTTCTTGTATGACAGAATAGGATACAACTTATCAATATAAATGAATGGAATACTGATATACTCAAGTAAGACTCCAAATATTACATACAGTATCATTTCATTTATCAATTTATAAGACCGTAATAAGACACAGGAAGGAGATCCGTAGTTACCAAAGGCTAAGATTCAAGAGAGGAAACTTCTGAAGGGCAGATGAGAAACTTTTTAGAGAAAGATTCTATTATCATCACTATACTGGAAGGTACACAAATGTATACACTTGTTAATCTCATTAAATAGTATATTTAAGTGTAATAAATGATAATGCGTATAAATTATATTTCAATTTTCAAAGTAGGAAAATACAAATAAGAAATATAATGAGATCTGAGTAAAAGTAAACTTAAAAAATGATATAAAGAGAAAAGTGAAGTGTTATATGCTAGAAAGTGTTGTATACTTGATATTTGTTTATATACTGTAAATCTGGCTTAAAATCTTAACCTGCAATAAAAGATAACATGACTTATTAAAAATGTGTGACATTTCTTTAAGAAGAAGAAATACAATCTTATAATCCAGGTGGAGTAAAGGAATTCTTCCTAATGAATAATAGAGAAACTTTTCTTATAGTGTGGCAGAATGTGCACCCACCAATATTTTTAGTCCTCTGGAGGTAAGAATTTATATCTCTTCCTCATTGCTATCAGCCTGAGCTATGTACCTTAAAATATCCTTTCTGGAAACAGCATAAACGCTCAACCTGTTGATGTCAGTAGTAGCCATATTGATGCTATGACTTTCTTTGCCAGATGAAATTGAGCAAACGTGATGTGTGCTCCTTCTAAGTCTGGGCTCTCACACTCAATGAGGGATTCACTCCAATATACTGCGATTCTTTTCGAACCCCGTGAAGGATTCAGTTAGGGGAGGTTTTATCAGATGGGGTCATAGCTGTGACAGAAAATGTGAAGCACAGTGAAATCACCTCAATGATGGAAACATATGTGATAAACAAGCAATTGTACTTTAAGAAACTAAGATGTTTTAGCCTTCATATGAAAGCTATAAATTAGCTTCATAGTAGGGCTGAGTACATTGGAATACACAATTATGATTTGATACAAATAAAAAAATAAAAATGTATTTATTAAAGAAACATCTGTATGATGAAAAGTACTTTATACCTAGTAACCACATTTATTCTCAAAAGATTATTTTTAATCTTTCAATCTTCAATTAAAATTGAAATAATTTTAATAATTTTTTAATGATTAATAAATAATTTATTATTTATTAAAATAATAAATGCTTAGATGACATAGAAAGTATAAGTTTGCATATATTTAGGTACATAATTAACCCTATTTTTCAGCTCCCACACATGGTATTTAAAGATAGTTCAGTCTATTAACATTAGATGGATAGTCAAGGAAATTCAAAGACCATATCTTGATGACCCCATTAATGTCACACAAAAACTATGAGTCCCCAGGTCTCCAGAGCAGTTGAATACATTTTAATGGGAGTGTAACATACACTTCTGTTGACATGGCATTAGTCCTGTGTTTTACCATAAATGCTGTTATAAAATCAAGGAGGATTTCACGCCCACGTGCTTCTCAAGCACTTTGTATTGTTTTGTACAGTTTTCTTTTTTTTCCATGTCAGAATAGGGAACCCCAAATTCTGACTATTTCCTGATTCTATCACAGACCTCATGACAGGGGAAGCCAAGGTTGTAGTTAAACTTGAGCTTCTATTTAAACTTATTATAATAACACATTTCTCAAAAGTTTTATGGCCTGATTCATGTTTTAATGAAACGGTTTAACAAAAAAACATTATGATTATGACATTATGGGGGGAAAACAAAAATGAAGACATTCAACACTATCAGACTAAAATGAGGATTTTAGCTTGACAGCCCAGTAAGTAAAATTGCAGGGGACATATGGTCACTAAAACATGCAGAAATTACTTTGTCATCTCCATTTTTTTGAGTTGTTCTCTCCTAGCTTTTCTCGTTCCAAACTGTTGATGACGCCGTTGTAGAACAGATTTCTGGCAATGCATGGCATTAAATGCAAATCTGCCAAGATCCACTGACTAAAGTACGTTGTTGGCTGGTTTGCAAACAATCCACAGTTTTCACTTTTCCAATATGGGAAATGCCATCGCTTTGTAATTATTAATGAAAAAAACAGAATCTAAAACCCAAAACATAGCTTGAGATGACTGTTTTAGCAAATTCTAAATCCAAACAAGTTAAATCAGGTCGTTAATCAAATGTAATTAACTATCAACAGGAAATTCACATGTTGCTTTATTAGGTCATATTATTCAATATAACCACAGGTATATTTCTGTAGTTTATAATTCATTGCTCTTTCTATCCCTGGATTCTATATTATTGGGGCGATCGCTCATAAATTAGTTTTTATTCTCACCAATTTACAGATGAGAAGATTTTGAAAATCTTAAAAAATCATGTTAAAATGTCTAAAGGGACTGCCATTCTAACTGAAATAATTTCCCACATACACTTGAGTGTCTGTCCCTCTATAACTGTGCATGTAGGGAGAGTAAAGAGACCAGATTAGTCTTTACTACTGTTTTGTTTTTCTTTTAAGTAGTCAGGAGATGTATGCTTTTGTGTGATAAACAAATGTCATGAATGGACAGTCTGTAGAAAGACCTATCATGGCTGCCATTTTGTGCTAATCAAACAATATGTATCATTATTTACTTCCAGCAAACTAGTAACAAATCCAGAAGCACTCTAAACTGGGAAATAAATGATGTTTTCTACGTTGTAAAAATACACCCACATATAGCAGATTAGTTTCCTCAGAAAATGAAGGGTGTCAGACAAAACACGAGGCTTCCTAAAATCTAAAACAAGGCAGAGCAAGATGAGATTCGAGTCAAATGTTTATGAAACTGTTCTTGTTCAGCAGACCTTGAGTAAGCATGTTAATAGAGAAACCATCATTGTTTGGATTGTTGAAAAAAACATCGTTTCCAAGGCTAAAAGCATGGAGATTTTCCCTCAGTTTAGGCCCTGTGTATCCTTTTTCTTCTCTTTTAGCTGGAAGTCCTTTTGGTACATAACCAACTATGTAACCTTGTTTCAGAACCCACCTACTGTATTTCCAACAAAACTTTTAAAATCATTTCTTATGCTTTCATGTCTATTTAAAACATTGGTCTTCCACAAAATACCAAGTAAAAGGACACAGTAGAATTTCATTGCATTTTACTTATAAAGGATCATGAAAAAGTGAGGTCAGAATATTTTCCAAGAAAGAGTCTGTATAGTGTTCTGAGGGGAGATTCTTTCCTTTGGACCTTGACTGAAGGCTGGCCTCTGCAGCTACACACTTCGGCACACCTTCCCCACCCTCTCCATCCTCTTTCTCCAACCCTCCCTCTGACCTATCCAGTTTTAGTTCTTCCCTTCAACCCTACTCTAACCCTCTTTGCTTTTGCTCTTTTGCTTTGAACTGTTCCTAAGTGAAGTGCTGGGACATTCAGAAAGAATTCGGGCTGTGCATTTCATTTAATCAGCAGGTCCATTAAGTTCCTGGCTAAGTTCCACTAAACTTCTTAATTTGGGGGAGGAATGAAATGTCAGATTCTGGGCCACCAGTTATTTACGTATTTACCTCTGACTACAATAGTAATTTATGTTGACAATATGGGAGGAAGGAGAGACTCTAAATCCCCCCTACTCTCACCACCACAATTGTTAAACATCCTTTTAATTCCTTTGCCTACAAAGTCAATCAAAAATCCTGTAATCCCACTGCTTACTCAAATCTGATTATTTATTTGAATAAAATACAATGAATTTTTCCCTATTCCATTAAATTTCCTTAAAACATAAACTTTTCAGCATTATGACTATAAGGTGATATGGAAAGATCCTTTATGTAAGTAGTACCCTACTCGTGGATATGTGCCTGCTTTAAAATAACCACTGTTATAAATAATGCTGTCACTCTAACACAAAGTTGCACACATATAGGATCATTTCTTTAAAAGCCTAATAAAAAGTGTCTAGTAGAAATAATACATTAAGGTACACAGTTATAGTAAGGGTATATAGACATCTTTGTGATAAATCTTGAGAATGACCCTATTAAGGTTTTTCAAAAATGATCTAGAAGAAGCGTAATTTCCAATTTTACACATGGTCCTTTTCTTGATAATAAAGTAAACCTAAAGAAATAAACGACACATCAATTTCAAAAGGCTGATGGGTCAAAAAACAGGAGGGAGGCTTCCATGGGGGAAATGGATGGGATAATGTACCTAGTGAAAAAGTAATATATTCCGTATTTACAAGCTGATGGGATTACATAGGTTTGAGTGATCCATACTACTCAGAACAAGGACATGCAGATCATTAACGCCTGTTTTCTGAAGACAGTTCACTGTGCCACTGAGAACAGGAAAGATGCTGATGTGTGAATAGTTAACTCAGGTGTCTGAGGGTGGGGAAAGGCATCATTGCTTAGGCGTGGAGGAGGGGAAGGTTGGCCAGGGGAAGACTTGCTGCTGAAAGCCGGCAGGGTACATCCCTCCACAATGGGCCACTTTGGTAGAAGGGTAATTTTGAGCTAAAGATAGTCCACAAACAGCAAATACAGATGGGAAACTGCCCTGCCTGGACTAGCAAACAAACAAAGAAATAAGACATTCTTATCCCAAGGATGAGAGAAACGCATTTGGGTTTTGCCACTTTTCTGGGTCTTCGTTTCCCATGTGGGCTCATATGTACATGTAAAAATCTGTGTGCTTTTCTCCTGTCAATCTGTCTTAAAGAAATGTAACAGAAAAACCCTCAAAGGATAGGAGATAAAGTTTCAAGGCTCCAATACTACATAAGGCGATACATAAAATTTGGAGGCTGAGAAGGAATTTGTTTTAATTCTACTAAATCATGAATATGTTGCTACACTAAATGCTCAATTAGGAAAGATGGAAGTTCGTGGATGAATAAAAATAAGTCCATTCAACAATGAACAGTAAATTCTAGGCACTCCAGGCACAAGAACTTACACAGGTCAAAAAAAATACAATAATTGCTAAAAGATCATGAAGACAGTATTCATTCATATTTTAAAGATTAAAATAATTCCAACCTACTTACGTCCTAATTTATTCTCTGACATGTCCCAGGGTTGTAAGGAAAATATGTTTTATCTTTAAAGTGAGGCTCTAAGATCAAATGAAAACAGATGAGAATCTTTTAGTTGGCAAGTAAATATTTCCCTTGGAATTCTGTACCATCTCACCTTCCATGCTTTTCTCATAACACACTAAAGCTGCTACAGTCACTGTGAAGGATAAATTCCTAAGAAAATAGTAGACTACTGTTAAACAATCTTCCCTGACAAATTATGCTTTGCTCTGGTATTGTTTTCTTTTTCCCCTTTCTGTGCTTTAATCAGTCAACTGCCATTTGACGGCAATTAGTAAAAAGCATTGTTCTCTCTAGACCCTGGCCAGCCCTGAAACACACAAAAATATAAAGATGAGAGATAGGGAACACATAATATACTGGTTTGCTTAACAAGCTTAGTCAGAGAAATAGAAATAAAAGACTTAAAAAACGTTTATTGAAATATCCAGTTAGATGTCCAACTATAACTTGTAGCTATATATAGTTATATCTAACCATACATAATACAGAGCTCTCACTATATAATACAATGTATAACTATAATGTCGTCATTGCAGACTGAATTATTCATGGGAATATAAATTCTTTTACTTCTGGAAACAACGCTGTATCTGCCATAAGTCTTATGCCACTTATTTATCAGATAACATCTTGACATGCTTGTCCAGTTCTCTGATATCTGAACAATGTTGTCTCATAAAACAAAGACAAGGTTATAAATATGCTTGGGTCAAAGAGGACCCTGAATTCTCTTAATGGTTGTCACAGTCAATGAGAATGACTTACACGTGAGTGGTTACATTTGCAATCCAGAACCTCCAGCGAAGAGCTGAAGGGTCCAACCCAGGTCTGCAGGACGGTGCCACTAACTACAGCTTCTCAGCCTGAGCGCAGACTCTTTACAGTTTTCTTGTGATAAGCCATTTGAGCCTCCAGGTCATTCAGTGGGGTAAATGCTTCTACTATCCTGTTTTACAGATGAAGAAGGGGAGACCTTGGTGCCTTAAGCATGTTGCCCAAAGTAACACAATAAGTACCAACAAGTGGCAGCCCATAAATTGAAGCCAAGGTAGTGCACACTGCATACACCCTAATGCGCTAACCCACACTTCCTACCAGTCAGTGGGCAACTAAACCCAGCACAGCCCCGGCCATATTTCCCGGAGGAGTGGAGGACATCTGTCAGGGGAGTGAGATGGCATCTCCAAAAAGTGGGGGAGTGGGGATGAGACGTCAGACATAATCATGAAGGCAGGAGAAGAGGAAGGGGATAATATTCATTCTAGAAGAGTGCACACCCTTGGATTCCATTTTCGTGACACTACATACATATGTGTGTGCCTATAAGCGTAATAAAGGAAGGTGTGGAAGGACAGTGCAGAGAATGTCGACAGTGGCTGTCTCCCGGAGGAGCTGCATTCCAGGGGACGTTTCGCTATTGCTTGTCATCTTTGTGAACGGCAAATGCTTTACAATGAATGTTAAATACTCCGAACCAAGTTCATCTCCAAAATGGAAGGAAAGAAGGGAGGGAGGGAGAAACGTTTCCCTGGACATAGAAACTGTTTCCATTGCTGCTTTAATTCCATCCCTTCTCACAAACAGGTGGCTGCACAGTGCTTCAGCCTCCGTGCCACGCTACACAGTCCTACGCACTATTGTATTTCATCAGTTTTGATTCTTCCATGGTGGAAAGAAATGTATTTTGGTGCTTAAAAATACACGCTTAAAAACAGACTGGAATTTGAATCTCCACTTACAAGGCAGATGATCTCGGGGAACCTACTTATTCTTTGTAAGCCTCAGTTTCTTTCCACAAAAAAAAAAAAAAAAAAAATGAAGATAATCTCTGCTTCTTCGGTTTGCTATAGGAAATAAATTAGACGGTGTACCTGGAACCCAGCAAGCACACAATAATGGAGCACTCTATTATTTACTGTTCACATTCCCTGTAAGAGCTCAGACTGCTGTACTTTTTGATAGCATATACTATGCACACAGCTATAAAAAGTTGTTTTTAATCTTTGCGTGCCAAGGGCCCTCTGGACTCTCTCCTGAACCCTGCAAATATCTTCTCAGGACATGTGTAAAAATGCCTAAAATAAAATACATGGTATTACAAGAGAACCAATTATACTGAGTTAAAGTTATAAAGATATTTTAATCAGGATAGATGTACTTCTTTATTACCACATTAGTAATAAGGTCTAAAAGTATCTAAAATTGTTAATATTTAATTGAGAAGTGATGATGAATGCACATGACATTTTGAGATATCTACACCAAATACCTTGTGATATTAACATATATGCAAATTCTACTGGTGATAAAGTTACAGACACTACTAATTCTATAGCTGTTTATGAGAACCCATTCATAATTAAAGGTAATGCTCAATTTCTAACAATTAAGATGAAATTTTTCCTACTTCAAATCACACAATCTGTAAATTCTTTTTACAAATTGGCTCAGCTTAAAAAACCCTGAGATATAATATTACCTTCTGATTTTGGCTTTGCCATCTACAAAATGAGCGTTTACTTTAAACTTGGCATCATCCTTGATTCCTCTGCCTCCCTCACAGGTGAAAACCAAATCCTCAGCAAACCTGTATGCTCTAGTTTCAAATATACGCAGAATCTGATCGCTCTCACTACCTCCATGACCCTGGCCTAAGCAGCCACATTTTCGTATCTTGATTTTTTCCAGCAGCCTTCTCCTTCTTCACTTCATCTAGGACCCATAGTCTATTTTGAGAACAAGTCAGATAATACTCTAAATTTCACCAAACTCTGCTATAACTTCCTAATCTCACTGAAATAATATTTATGTTGGTGCAAACATAATTGTGCTTATAGACCATGACATTTAAATGATTCTAACTGGGCTCAATCGCATCTTTGTTAATCAACATAGGAACCATTACAATCAACACATTGTTCCCAACGAGAAATAAGATGGTTTGCCCCTGCAGCATACAAAGTCTGTCCTTCAGGAGTCAGTGAACTCTTGGAAACACTTTCTTCATCCTGCTGGTGCTGCAAGCATTTTCCCTGCACAGAGCTGTGGAGATGCTTACAAGTGGTAGCCAGTGGTGAGGTCAGGTGAATATGGCAGTTGAGGCAAAACTTCGTAGCCCAGTTTGTTCAAATGTGAAGTGTTGGTTGTGTGCAGTCGGGTGTGTCATGAAGAAGCACTGGGCCCTTTGTGGAGACCAATGCCGTCTCCAGATGCTCGGTTCTCAGTGAATCTCATTGATTTGCTGAGCTGACTTTGCACTTGCTCTTCTTTCAGGCTCCCGTAGTAAGACTTCCCCCAACATACATTTTAAGATATTACTTTTGGTCCATTTCATTTTTTATCTAAATCCTTGCTTTATTTATCTCCAGATATCTTGCATTATGTCATAAACCACAATTTTTACCTATTATTTTATTATTTCCCCCCATTCGAATGTAGCAGGAAAATGGTAGATTGTTTTGTCATTATTTTTCTTTTCATTTTTCCTCGGCTATAATCTGAAGCATGTAGAATTTAGCTCCATTAAAGGAGCTAAATTAATGTTAGGTGAGTGAATGAATATTTTAACATAAACATACACTCCTTTGCTATTATGCTAATGTTCTTGGATTACACAATGTTTATCTTAGGGAAATAAAACTTAACATCATTATTAACCTGTTATTTTGACACATTCCTGTGTACATAAATGAACCTTGTACCTTCCTATAATTTCATATTAAAAAGCCCATTCTGAAGGCATAACTTGTCTTGGCTGGTTTTGTATATGGTTAGAAAATTGTTGTCATCTTTAATCAACTTCGACTTTGACTCTTTTTCCAACTATAAAGTCTAAAACGCCTGCTAGTTGGAGACACAGATGGCAATGAAAAGATCTTGTTAGAATTGTTAAATTAAATAGCAGGTATGCTTTGGAGAGAGGACAGGTGCAACTGAAAGAAAGTTACTATTTTATGCCCCAGAGATAACTGATGCAATTTTTTTTTAAATAAGATTCAAACATTTTAATAGTTTTTACATTTGTAAGGCATTCTCAAACTAAGGGAAATATAAATTAAGTGAAAATAGTTGTGGCTAAAAAAATATCACACTGACAAATTTGGATAAAATTTAAGTTTGTGAAGATATATATATTTAATAATATATTAAAATTATATATTTTATAATATAATAATATTATTATATTAATAATATATAATTATCGGGATGCCCAACTTGTGGTCAACGGGTCGCATGCTGATTTTGTGAGGATGTTTTTGATTATCTGTGCTGCATAGACCTTTTTCTTTGCCCATCAGTTAAGAAAAGAATGATCCCATGAAAAGTATACATAGATCTTATTTTTTGCTGATCAGTTTTCATTAGTGTTTGTGTATTTAATGTGTGGCCAAAGAAACTCTTATTCTTCCAAGGTGCAGCAGGAAAGAAAAAATGTTGAATACCTTTGAAGGTTTTATATCTTTGAAACACTATTAATCAATTGACCTACCCATAACTACCGTGAATATTTGAGAACTTATAAAGGACTCTATTTCAACAGAGTAGGCTTAGCCTCAAGGGAGTTACATGTCACCAAATGTCATATCACTAAATATTATGCACATTTTATTGATCTACTTGACAACTACAGGGCAATTTTATAGTAGTGTGATAAGAACATTCTCATGAAAATCAAACTCAGATGCATTTTAACTATAAGCTAAAATGTGACATTATATTTCTACAGTGTGTATGAACGTTTCATGTTGACTTTATTATTGGACATTTTTGATAGCTCAGCAATTTCTGAATTCTGAAAGTTCTTTTCTTTTAATCAGGTGAATACTACTTCTCGCATAATATTTCAGCAATCTAGACACCTTTGGAATGTCCCATTTGTCATCTTTAATGCAGCAGCTAAATACAGAAGTCATGTTGCCTGAATATAATACTTGTTTCAAGAGACGGTCCTTCCATCACAATCAATCTATCTTCAGCAATGCATTTTGGGTTGAGAATTTCACTTTCAGATGGCAAAATGTGTTGAGTTTTAGAAGTTTGCCTTAAAGTACAAACATTTATTCATGTACACACTGCCTGCAAAGATATAATTATGTAATTATAACTCTACATAAAACACTAATGCTCAATCTCAGCATTTCCCTAGGAAGTATGTTTCCATAGAATTGAACTTATAGGAAAGTTTTGGGACAGTATCTCAAAATAATCATATTATATTTCCCCATGTGTAACCTAAGATGATAAATCTTCCCTCAAAAAGTATGAAGGCGGGGGGCTGGGCATGGTGGCTCATACCTGGAATCCTAGCACGTTGGGAGGCTAGGGTGGGTGGCCTGCTCGAGCTCAGGAGTTCAAGATCAGCCTAAGCCAACTCTACTAAAACAGAAAAGTTAGCTGCTGTTGTTGTGGGTGCCTGTAGTACCAGCTACATGGGAAGTTGAGGCAAGAGAATCACCTGAGCCCCAGAGTCTGAGATTGCTGTGAGCTGTAATGCCATGGTACTCTACCCTAGAGCAAGAGTGAGATTGTCTCCCCTACCAAAATCTATGTGTGTGTGTGTGTGTGTGTGTGTGTATCCCCCCCATATACATGAAGGAAACCAAAGTAAGGGAAATCTCAAAAAACCTACACCACAGAGTTTGCATGAATTAATCTGGCAAAACATTGTGGCAACAGCCCTCTAGTTATTCAAGTCTGCTTTACTAATCAGTTTCCCTGCAGTAAGCGATTACGTTAAAAAAATTCAGGGAATGAGGCGGCTCAAATAGTCTGCCAAGGAGCATAAGCCATTCTAAAATATGCCACACATAATACCATTCAAGTCCAAAAAGTCCATAATGGTTTACTGCATGCTAAAAGTGAATAAACTACGTATGCAATCTATTCTATAGATACCTTTCTTTCTCATTTGGCAAAGTTTGGGTATAAAGCAGATAGCTTTTGTTTTGGCATTGCTTTCTTGGTCATTTACTCCTCCTCCAAATAAACAAATTTTAACTTGAATTATTTCCTCTTAAGGAGGAAAAGACCCAACACTTTGTACTCCTTTAGTTTTCTTTAAGCTATAACCTCAAATGTTTCTGTTTTGTATGAAGATGGGCTCCCCTGGGAGAGAGGAATAGTTGCACCATCATTCTGGGCTTCCTGAAGCAGTACAGTGGAGGTGGTGTCCAATTTTAAAATAACAAAGCACAACATTTCCATATTACTCAGCTTCCCTGCAGTAACAAATAATCCTAAAATCTCAGGACTCAAAATAGTAAAAATGGATTCCCACTAATACACCTCATTCTCTTGTGATGTTTTGGGTGGATGCCATGAGTTAATGGTTTCAGTTATCCCCAATACTTTTCATGTTGGGGAGGGAAGTGAATGAGCCAATCTTACCTATAACCTACCATTCTTGTGTCAGAGACAAGATTGAGAGACCTGGTGAAACATGCATGCAAAGGTGCCGTAGAGCTGCTCTGGGGACAGCCATGTATCTGGTCTCACTCCCCTTTGGCCAAAGTAAGTCCAGTGTCTATAGGGTGGAAATGTGTGTCCCTTCTACAGAGACATGGCCCCTCTCATAGTAATAGGAGGGATATGACGAAGAACTCTACCACACTTTTCTGTGATGAATTCTGTCACTATAAACACTGACTTTCTTACAAGCTCCACAACTAGCTTAAAAGGCATTTCCAAACACAGAATTTCAATCACTGATTTCAATTATTTTGTTTTCCATTAATTATTGTTTATTTCATACCAACAATGCTTTGACCATTGATGGCATAAATCCACTGCTTTCAAAGTTCAATGCTACTATAATAGAAATATCTAGCATCTTGGGCAGTGTCTGTTGCTCAAAGGAGTAGGGCGCCAGTCCCATATACCGGAGGTGGTGAGTTCAAACCCAGCCCCGGACAAAAACAACTGCAAAAAAAAAAAAAAAAAAGAACAGAAATACCTAGCATCTTTCTTAAAATCTTATATTAGTTTGTTGTTCTAATTTAGGAACAACTTCCTCATTTTTTGAATATAACCTTTAGAACAACACTACGCTAGCTTTCTGCTCTCACCCTTTTCACGGAATAATTTCCCCAAGACATTATCCATTTATTTTCCATCCTAAGAACGTGCCAATGTGTGTGCTCTCTTTCTCTCTCAAGGGCATTAGAATGAGGCAATGGGAAGGCAACTTTTGTCCTCTTGTTGAGGGAAATTCTTGGATCACTGAGTTCTTGAGTTAGTCAACCAAGGCAAATGGGGCAACACAATGTTGGAGAAAGGGCAAGTAGCTCTTTCCTGTACCACAAACACTACAAAACACAGGTTCTGGGAGCCCTGCAGCTTATCCTCCAAAAAGTGGTAACATGTGTCATTTACGGGATGCTGCAAAAACTGGGGTACTAAGAAAAGGTATGTTCTGTTCTCTCCCAGTGATCGCATAACTAAAGCAATGTGCTTAGAGTGAATCTCTCCACATTGTGCCAGGAAAATCCATGCTGGGCAGATCTCACTGTGGGATTTCTCTGATGGAAGACAGATTGCTCTAGTTCTCATTGTTGCTCTGAGATGCTTTTAATGAACAGAAGGTGCACATCAGAACTGCAATTCACACAGCAGAACCAAAATCACTCAAGGCTTTGTCTGGGTCTGGATCCAACTCCCTGCTCGCAATAATTATAACTTTATGGGTTTTCTTTGCTTTTCATACCATTTGAAATGGACTTCTGATATCTATCCTCTACTCTCCATAAGGATTTCTTCTACATCAACCGTGGCTTTCTGGTTTTCTTGGGACATTTGCAATGACTTGAGGCTCACTGACAATTTCCTCCCTCCCATGGGAAAATGTGGGGTATAAAGTGTTCACATGATAAAAGTCTTTGATGTCTGAGTCTACAGACCTATAAAATGATGTATTTCTCATAAAATAAGAATGTTTCTATACTTACCTAATGTTTCTAGGTAATTTAAAATGGCTTCAGGTTTTGTATGCAGTTTGGGGGTAGTAAGGGGCTTTAGATGCAGCTAAGTAAAAAACATTATTATGCCAAATTCATCTAGATTCAGACCTGTGAGAAAACTCAATATTTTCCCCTGAATATATACAAGGAAGTGTGTTTATCCTCGGGTAAGAATTATTGGTTATCTTGGGAGACGTCTTACTGAGCTAGCTGATGCCACGCTGCTTTCCTGAAGCAGCACGCTTCATCATGCTCGTGTTTTTCAACTCTAGGTAGGCCTGTGGTAGATTTTATAGCTTTAGCAACTCATCTTTCCTATCTTTTTTTCCTCTGCCTCCCTTTAACTATTAAAAGTTAAAAATACAATTCCCCACCCTTGCTTGTCTGGGAGTGACTGTGCAATACACAGACAGAGAAGGATAAACAAAAGTACATTAAGCATTTTTGGTGAGAGTCTATGTTTTCCTGACACAGATCCTTCTTCTTCTCTTCCCTTCCTTCTCTACATCTTCCATCTCCCTCATGCTACTAGGAATTTGTATGTGACAGCAGATGCTTCTGCAGCCATATTGTATCCATGAATTCAAAATGAAAAAGGCATCCATCAGACATCCTTGGACCTCAACACATATGTCTGGAGTTGGATACATTCTGACTTTTTGTTAAGGAAGAAAAATAAAATACCCAATTTCTTTAAGCCAGTATTTAATGGGGTTTTCAATAACTTGCATATGAAAATAATCTTTATCTGGAGGTCTAAGTGATTATGGCCAAAAACCTAGCCTGACTCCTGTTACTGGGACCCTAGGTCATTTTCAAATTTTATGGTTAGTCAGCACTGCCAAATTAAGCTGAGTCTTTCATTGAGGGCAGGCAGGGGATGGCCAAACTGACAAAGAGACAGTACGTCTCTTCTGGAACACAGATAACCAGGCATTTGTCCTGCCTGAGTCTTTTAGAAATTCTAAGTTACAAACATATCAGCATCTATTCCATATTCTCAAGTCTTTCAGATCTGGAAATAAAAGTGCCTATTTAAGATCACACTTGTCAATTCAACAATTAACTTAAAACAGTTTTTGTATCATCCTTGAATGAGATTAGGGGAAGGTGTGGTAAAGTATGAGCTTTCTGGATCATTTCATAAAAGTATACCAGGTATTATTTTAAAGTTATCACGAACAAATAGAGATTTTCATCTTCATTTAAAAACCACTGTTGTACATCTAGAGGAAGCAGGGGGAAACATGTGTTTAGTAAATTGAAATTATGGGTTCTGTCAATAGTAGGGTCCTAACTCCTGATTAAAGGCTTCCTGGGATGCAATTCCACTCTAATACTATAGCAATTAGCAGCAGCAGCAGTTGAAACATTTCAAAACATGAATTTAAAAATAACTCAAAGCAATGGAAATCATAATTTGACTTCCTATTCTTTCATTTCCTAGTTTTTGCCATTTCCACTCTTGTTTTATTTTTTAATTTTAATTTGATTTAGTTTTGTGGAAAAACCCTATCTGTTAAAGCTGGGAATATGCCTCTACAATGGCAAATGAGTTGTCTGAAAAGTTATAAAACCTGGGTCAGGGAAAAATGTAAGGTTTACAATAGTCAGAGTGTCCCACAATCTGAACAAGAAAAGACTGTCTTTCATCTGTAAAGCTCAATTACCTTGAACTAACATTATTATTTTACTTCCCCATATAATTTCTCACACATGACCCATGAGGACACAATAAATGTAGAGTTCAACAAATGCATAAGAAAACTTACTTGCAAATTTATAAATTGGCAAATGGAAAACGATTCGGCAGGTGTCAGTTTTGAAAAGCCAAACTCTTATAGAAAATGGTCAACAAAAGTTTATTTGGTCCAGCAAATGTGTCCCCTCTTCGATACAAGTTGAAGGGCTTATTATGCTTTTATTTCTGATTCATCTAAACTCAGAACAAACTATTTTCAATGTTAAAAATGCTTATTTTTCTAAGTAGTCCTTTGATATTTTACTGCTTGAATATGTAAATGATTTTGTATTTAACAGAGGCTCATTGGATGTATTGGGAAAATGATGCTTACCTCTAAGGGAGGTAAAGACACGGTGATAGTGGAAGGGTGTGCTTTGGTTGTGTGCTGGTCATTGCACATAGTGTAGAGATATGTGTGTGTACACTTTCATGTACCCAGTGTGAGACAAAAACTTCATAAATCCAGTGTGAGCACCAATGATGTCCAGTGTTCCCAATGTTTAAAGTTTAGCATGGTTAAAAGATTGTCAGAAGCATGATAAATTCCTAAATTCATATCTCTAGATCATATTTGAGGCAATAAAATATTTTAATCTTGATTATACTTTCTTTCTTTTGGAATTAATTTTCGTAAGGGTAAACAAGATAAATACTTTGGAATCTGAGACGCTATGTCCATTTCCAAATCACATTTCAGAATTTCACGCCTTCCCCTTCTCAGACTTCTCACCATCAACCACAGAAGAGCTCCATCAAGGAGACCAAACGTGACAGAAATGGAATTGCTGGTGATCTTTATCCAAGAAAATCCGAAAGAGGAAACGCTAAACTGAATCAGTCCACAAAACTGAAGTCCATTCTATCTTTAATACACATCTATATGTGAGTATTTAAAATGAATGACGGTACTTATCAAACATCTACTATCTTCCATGTGTGAAGATGTCTGCCTGCCTCTATGGTAAGCACCTGTGTGGGCAGGTATAGCTGAGCCAGCAAGGCATGAGATGTCCCTTTGGGACTGGTGATCAGTTAAAAGAGATAAAATTCATGAAAAATATAAAATGAAATAAAAATACAATTTTAAGAACCTGGCAGACCAGAGTCATCAAGAAAAGCTTTGTAGAAAACATTGGATTTGCACTAACATTTCAATGGAAAGTATATTAGTTTGCACCTGAGTTACTATTAGAAATGATCACAGAGTTTGGACAGGTGCAGTGGCTCATGCCCAGTAATTCTAACATTTTGTGAGGCTGAGGTGAGAAGATTGCTTGAGGCCTACAATTCAAGATCAGCCTGAGCAAGAGCCAGACTCTATCTCCACAAAAAAAAAAAAAAAAAAGAAAAAAATAGGAAAAAAATAGCCAGGCATGTTGAGTCCCTGTATTCCCAGCTATTCAGGAGGCTGAGGCAGGAGAACTTGAGCCCGAGAGTTTGGGTTTCCAGCGAGCGATGATGATGCCACTGTACCCTAGCTAGAGTGACAGAGGGAGACCCTGTCTGAAGGAAAAAAAAGGATCATGGAATGGGTGGCTTAAACAAAATTATTTTCTCACAGTTGTGGAGGCTGGAAGTGTAAGGCCAATAGGTCATCAGCAAGGCAGGTTTCTCCCTCTGTCCCTGGCACACGATGTCTACCTTCTCCCCGTAACTACAGAACTTCACATGGCATTCTGTGCCTTAACAAGAAATCTCTTACGTAACTAATGTTAGCCACATGCAAAATCAATGACGTTAATGAGCAATCCAGTCACTAAAGAGAACCCAGCAAATTGAGGAGTGCCAGAATGACAGCAATACCTCCCTGTTCTTCTGTGCTGCCTATGACCAAACCTAACATTTCCACACCTTGATTTAGTCCTCACAATCACCCTGAGGGTTAGGGACAATTATCACTGACATTTTTGTAGTAAGAAGACTGAGACTTACGGAGTTAAGGAACAATACCTCAGGTCAGAGGTATGCTTCAGATTTCATATTATCCAGTGCAATGGCAGCAAGAGATGGCAAGATAACATTGCGAACTCTTCTCAACCATGAAAATAAAAAGGCTGAGAAGATAGAGCTGTGAATTTGCTGATTGCCTATTTCCGTGGATGTATCAATGTCACAGTCATTCCATACATGTGTTATTCAGCTGGACAGCCTCATTTATTTTTATATTTAAGTGATGTAACGTATTGAATTTCATCAATTGGGGTCCTCACACATAGCTATGAAATGTGTTTTGTTCATCTTAACCTAATGTCAGGACAATTGGCTGCATGTCTAAGATAATATGTCTTGACTAACTTTCAATTAACTGAATTGGATCAACTGTACTAAGTGTGAGTCATAAATACTTTTTAAAAAATAGATCTCGCTAAAAGTTGAACTAATTCACCAGCTGGAAATTAGAGATGGCCTCTGTATCCTTTGAATAAAAATTGCACTACTGTATTTCAATTTTCTAATAATGTTTGTTATAAATATTACAAATATGATCATTAAAAAATGTATGCATATTTATTTTTCTAACAGATGATGATATAAGAGCTCTTAAAATGTCTGAGTATAGCAAACCACACAGTTCCAATTTTCAATATATTTGCCAGACTTACTCTCTCCATAAACACACGATGTGTTTCACCTTTTTTTGGAGGTTTTAAAGTCTGCTAAGCAGAACTCAAAGACTATCTAATCAGACTTAAAAAGTCATTTGTAGTAAATGGATTCTTGGTGATAAATACTGATGACTTTTAAAAGTAGGTTTATTTTTTCTTATTGGCTAGAAGTACACTTTTCATCTCATATTAAGTCCAGTGAACTTTTCTTCTTTAACAAGAAAAAATTTTTCCAAAATGATGCCTGACTTATTCAGTCTTTCTGCCTCTGCGTCTTCCCTGCGGCTGTGCCACTTGGCACTGTACTGAGCTCTATTTTTTAAATATGATCTTTGTTTCATGCTTTTTACTAAAACATGCTTTGCATACATTTTGAATATTTTGGCTTTTAAAATGTTATCACAAAATTGACTCGATAAAAGACAGGAAAATATTTTTAACATGCAGGTTTATTTAAATGATACCTTTAGGATATTTTTAAAAAGTAGTTTTTAGAAATGTTCTTTTTTTTTTTTTTTGAGATGGAGTCTCACTATGTCACCCTCAGTAGAGTGCTGTCGCATCACAGCTCACAGCAACCTCAAACTTTTGGACTTAAGCAATTCTTTTGCCTCAGCCTCCCAAGTATCTGGGACTACAGGCACCCTCCACAACTCCCGGCTAAAAATGTTTTTATTTAAAGTTCTTAATCCAAGATCTGGCTCTTCCTCTCTTGCTCATGGGAGAGTCAAGGAGGTAAAATTCAGTAATGCTTGGATTCCAAGTGGAATCCCTAAACATTCACTTAATCATTTGCATAAAGTCCAATGCATATCCCTATATCAATGAACTGAAATAGACTTGGCATCCAACCCCAAATTTCCATCACTGTAGAAATATTTGAAAAATATTTATGCAGCTACCAAGTGAAACCCCTGTGAAAGGATGAGTGGTGCAGACCACCCACCTCCTCTCCACTTTAGCACTGTTAAGTCACCAAGCCAGGAACTAATGGTAAGCCAGAGACCTGGGCTGGAGCTCCAGTTAAACTTCTGACTAGGTCAGTAGCCCAGCCCCCACTGTCCTCCTCACTGTGGACTAAGGTTTTTGACCTAAATAATCCACAGGTTATCACCTAGCTCTTCTATTCCTTAATTATATTCTAAATAGAATTATTTTACATCTTTTAAAGTTTAAGAGAATATTTGTTTCTCACCCCCGAGGCCATCATTTTATGCAAGTTGTTAGGATGGAGAAGGAGGAAGAAAGAGTAAACTCACTTTACACTTCATGTTCTTACAAAAGGATTTCTGGTTCTGTTTCACAAGCTCTTAAAAAGAGTTGGGTTTCCACATGTATTTTTGAGCTTTCTAGTCATGCACTCCTACCTACACCCAAGCAACCAATAAATTGATTAACTATACTGTCATTGTCTTTGATGCATTCACAAGACCAACTAACTTAATTCCAGTGTATTCTGAATTTTGTTAACCTGGTCTATAATTCCTTACTGCAATTCAAACTCCATTCTATGGAGTCAGACCTCTCTGTGGCCTAAGCACATCTTGAGGCAATGCAAACAAGTTATTTGAGGTAACCTCAAGGTGAACAACATTGAAGCTGTGGTTCTCCCAGATTTTTCACCAGAGTTTTTTTTGTTTTTGTTTTGTTTGTTTTGAAGCAAGGTCTCACTCTTAGAGCACAGTGGTGTGATCCTAGCTTACTGCAACTTCAACCTCAAACTCCTGGGCTCGAGGGATCCTTCTGCCCCAGCAGCTGGGATAAAAAATGCAAACCACCACACCTGGCTAATTTTTCTATTTTTTGTAGAGAAGAGGTTTTACTCTTGCTCAGGCTGGTCTCCCAACCTCAAGAAATCCTCCTGCCTTGGACGCCCCCAAATCTAGAATTATTAAGTGTGAACCATCATGTCTGGCCCTCACCAGAGTTTTAAGCTCTTAAAATTATCCTTACTATTGTTGTCCAGTTAATTATGAAATCTATGTGTGGAGGGATATCTAATAAAAGTCTGTCTTTTCAGGTTGGGCGTGGGGTTCACACTTTGAAGCCCCACCTGGGCAACACAATGAGACTTCATTTCTATAAGAAAATTAAAAAGTTGGCCCAGGTATGGTGATGTGCACCTAGAGTCCCAGCTACTTGTAGGAGGCTGAGACAGGAGGCTCACCTGAGCCTGAGAAATTGAGGTCGCAGTATGTCCCAATCACGCATGGCACTCCAGCCTGGGTGACAAAGAGGCCCTGTGTCACAAGCACACACACATACACACATGACTATAAAAAAGTATGTCTTTTCTTCATAATTATCATCAATTCTGCTATGAGAAACATGCATTCCAAAATTCAAATAAAAACTCACCCCTAAACAGAAAAAACACCAAGATTTTGTGGAGAAAAAAGAAAAAAAAAAGCAAAAACATAGGACTTCCAAGAAAATTGGAGTGGGGCTCATAACACCTAAAAATTTCATCAGTAACAAAGTGAAAATAACATGAACTTAATAATAGCACAGTTTGCACATATTAAATGGTTCATAAATACATTAATAATACAACACACGTGGCACTTTCAAAAAACCCTGAAGTTTGCTTCGGAAAATAGTCATCTCTTCAGTTGGAGCGTTATCATGAAATGCTAGAAGGAGGGTTATCTGAAATTGGAGGAAAAGTTGTTAGCCACAGATATAAACAGGATGGGCTCAAAACACAAGTAAC
The DNA here is from genome assembly GCA_963573935.1 of Arctocebus calabarensis. Lineage (NCBI taxonomy): Eukaryota > Metazoa > Chordata > Mammalia > Primates > Lorisidae > Arctocebus > Arctocebus calabarensis. Next base: position 10,248 of record CAUYON010022041.1, on the reverse strand, counting down.
AACCTGTGGGAAGTGGTACACATTGGAGGCAGAGCCAGGTTCATGGACACGTTACCTGTTTCAGGAACACACGGCCTTCTGCTTGGAAGGACATCAAAATCAGTGTAATGCTCAGCTGTGGCTGTCTTGAAATTGTTAACAATTTTGGAACAGGGAGTATCTCATTTACATTTTTCACTGGGTTAGGCAAACTATGTACCCAGTCCTAGTTTGAGGGGGGTGACACACAGATTTTTATATGTCCTTACAGGGCACCATTTAGGTATGGGAGTTTTCTGCATTATTGTCACAGTGTTTCTAACAGATGAAATTGTGCATAAGCAAATTCAAAATTCTCATGAAGGTCAAATTTCCCCTTAATGTATTGATATCAATCATGATGGAACAAAAAAAGATGAATTCTCCCAAACAAGCATGATAGCTGAACTGTCATTGAATTTTAGGAAACTATTATTAATATTAATCACAGGTAAAAGGAAGGAGCTAGGGGTTCTGGAAAAAGGGCAGCAAGGCACTCTCTAAAATTGCAGGCTGGTCTCACCAGAGAACCCCATGTCCTAAGTGAAGAAAGTCAAAGTATACTAACTCATCCAGGGAGAAGTTTTGGAACCCCAGGGGAAAGGGAAAATTTGCATTTAAAAAGGAGTAAGCACTTCACTGCAGGCTGCGCTGATCCTGCTTTGTTTCTAACTCTTTCTCCCAAGGATTTTTAGCCAGGGGCCTTGTGAAAAAAAGTATCACAAGGATAATTTTAAATCTCCCAGCCAAATTGGTAAAGCACACCTAGAGTGGTGGTGGTGGGGGGGATCTGCCACTTGCAGAGGAGCCAGGCAGCCACCCCCACCCTATCTGGGTTCACCTGGAAACCAGGAGTGGGAACAGCTTTGAACCTGAAGGAGAAGACCCCAAGACAATGAGTTGATAGTCTGGGAGACAGAGAACTCAACAGAGGTAGGATTCTCTCCCTCTCCCCCTGCCCCCCCAATCCCTCCAGGATTTTACAGTCTGAAGGTCCTGTTTTTCACAGAAGGTGGTAACCCGGAAAAGCACAGTTTAATTGTTTTCTGTTGTTGTTGTTGTTTAATCTTCAGGCTAATGTGCCTTATAAAACTTCCCTATTTTGAGATTTCTACTCTTCAATGAAAAATAGAAAAATGAAGGGCTATAGATTAACTTTGATCTTGTCAGCTATAGAAGAAACAGGATGCATCTTTTTCCTTTAAATTCCTCTCATCATTCCCATATATACTTACAGTGAAATAAAGAAGTATCATTAAAGACTGGTTGACACCATTTTATAGTCATTCTCAAATTTCCATCCAATATGGTTTACTTCATGTTGTTTTTTACAGAATAAAAAAAAAATCAAGCACAGAAATTTTATTTAAACTATAAGCCACAAAGGATAAACAATGTAGACAACATTCTGGCAGAAACCACTTGCTCTCAGAGCTTCATTTCCTCTCCGCCCCCCCGAGTTTCCTGGCTGCTTAATTTCTATCTATTATTTAACCTCAGTCCCAGGATTAAACATTCTCTGTCCTGAAATCCTCGCTTTTAGTTATTCCCAATGAATAGGTTTATTTTCCCTTGTAAATTATCAGCTCTTAGCCCTTGGTTTATTTAAAGCAATACTTTTGATAATAATGGAAAGAGATGTGTTGATTTACATCTCTTCTTAAAGCATTTACTGGGTATTTGGCTTGGTTTTCTCCACATCCGGTTATCAGGTGCTAGTAAGAGCCTTATTACCATAATTTACTATTTACTTGAGTACGACTTTACCCCTGTGATTTTTCTCTAAGTAATACATGCTATTTTGTTTTCTTTTACAAAAGATGACTTTTTTTTTTTTAACTTTTTTTGCTTTTAGTGGAAAATCAGGAAGATTCTGGTTTTTATCCATCTTTCTTAATCTTGCTCTTTCATTCACAATGAAATAGCTCTTACTCCTTGTAGTGTGAAACCACGTTCAAGATAGGATAGATTGAAATTCAGACATACAAAGCTCTGCTTTTGAAATGAAAATGGTCTTCAATAACACCGCAGCCTCCTCAAACTCACAGAGTTTCAAATGTCTTTTAAAATGAGGCAATCTGTTTCTTCCTGTGAGATGTATTATTTTAAGAGAGCTCCTCAAATTTGCTGTGCTGCAAGTTATCTGGTTCCCCATTAGCTTGTCCACAGCCAGCACTCAGATCATACAAGGCCACTGGGAGATAATCACTATACTGGCAATTTCCCACATTTGTGCTCAGAGAAGCTTTGCCTTTTCTGGACAATGTTAGAGAGGGAAAAACACAATTAAAAATATATGTATCGTACTCAGGTACTAACAAGCAAAATGTTACATGCAAGAGTGTATTTCTTCTAATATTAAGACAAAGCCTTACAGAATGAGAAAAAATATTTTCATGCTATCTGTTAGATAGGGGTCAGATATTCAAAATGTAAAAGGAACTCAAAAAAGGGAATAATAAAAAATTCATATCATCCATTTAAAAAATGGGCAACAGTCTTTACTTACAAGACATAAAAACAGCCAGTAAGTCTAGGAAAAAACTGTTCAACATCACTAATTACCAGAGAAATGTAAATCACAATCACAATGAGAAAATACCTTACATCCTTAAGCATGGCTATTTTTAAAAAGATAAAGACTAACAAATGCTGGTGTGGATGTGGTGAAAAGGGAACCCTTCTATACAGTAGGTGGGACTTTAAATTAATATAGCCATTATAGAGAACAATATGGCAGCTTCTCAAAAAAATTAAGAAATGAACCACAAGATGATCCAGCAGACTCGCTAGGGAATATTTATCCATAGGAAATGAATCGGCCCATGAAAGAGATATCTGAATCCAGATGTTTGCTGCAGCACTGTTTTAAAAGCCAAGATAGAGAACTAATCTAATTGTCCACAAGAATAAGGAAAAGGTGGTAGATATACATAAGGGAATACTATTTGGACAAGAAAAAGAATGAAATTCTTCATTTGAGGCAACACAGATGAACCTGGCGGACGTTGTGTTACGGAAAATAAGCCAGCCACAGACAGACAAATACCACATGATCGCATTTGCAGAAATTAAAACAGCTGATCTCACAGAAGTACACAGAGGACGAGTGGTTCCCAGCAGCCGGGAAGGATAGAAGGAAAGGTGGGTCGAGCAGATTAGTCAGGGGTGCAAAATGACAGGTACGTAGGAGAAATATGTTGCCAAGTTCTGGTGCGCTATCTCACAGTGGGGTGATTACAGTCAACAATATTATATCACAGATGTCAAAATAACCAGATAAGAGGATTTTGAATGTTCTCAAAGAAATGGTAAGTCTTTGAAGTGATAGATATTCTCTTTACCCTGATTTTTCCACATTTCACAATGTACACGTCATCAAAACATCACACTGTACCCCATAAATATGTACAATTGTTATGTGTCAGTTAAAAATAAAACAAATGTATAGCCTTAGTCACTGGGGCGAGCGGAAGGCAGATGGTCTGGAAAAATGCAGAGCTCCAGACTCTGAGTGTGTGTGTATGCCTGTGTGCAGAGGAATTAGAGAGACAGAGCGAAATGAATCCCATATTTTTTCATTCCTGTCATCTTGAAAAAAATGTTGCTTATCCTTCCTCCCAAGGCTGGAGTTCCCTCACCTATCACTTGGCGCTTAGCAGATCCACTTTGTGAGAAGTTACACATCAAAGTGCTTAGATCAGTGCCCTGTGCAGAGTTCCCAATGTGCGTGAGCAGGTACTGTGATTTTAAATACGTATTTGTGAGCATTCTATAATGCAAAGCATGCAGTTACAGGACATCCGTGAGCGGATTACACAAGAGAGCCGCTTGACAGAGAAAGAAGGCATGTTTTCACTCATAGGTGGCAGCTAAAGTCGATGGGAGTATAGAATAAACCCTAGAGGCTGGGAAGGGTGTGTGTGTGTGTGTGTGTGGGAGTGGGTGTGTGTAGGTGTGTGATGGAAGATGGGATAAAGAGAAGGTGGTAAACGGATGAAGCTTACGGTTAGATAGAAGGTGTACATACTAACGTCAATAGCATGGCACAGTGACTGCTGTACTATTGTATGGTATATTTCAAAATAGCTAAGAGGCAGGACGTGGAATATTCACAACACATAGAATAATGAAAAATACTCGAGGCGAAAACCCCAAATAGTCTGACTTGATCACTATACAGCTTATTCATATTTGTAGGCAAGAAATGTACCCTTAAATATATACAAATATTAGTGTAAATTAATATATAAGAGTTTAAGGCCAGACACGGCGGCTCATGCCTATAATCCCAGCACTCTGGGAGGCCGAAGTGGGTGGACTGCCTGAGCGCAAGAGTTCGAGACCAGCCTGAGCCAAGTGAGACCTTGTCTCTAAAAATAGCTGGGAGCTGTGGTGGGCACCTAAAGTCCTAGCTAGTCGGGAGGCTAAAGTAATGAGATCACTTGAGGCCAAGAGTTTGAAGTTGCTATGAGCTATGATACCACAGCACTCTAACAAGGGTGACAAAGTGAGACTCTGCCTCAAAAAAATAAAAAAAGTATATAATAAGTATAGCTTGGTTTCAGAGTTTGTTAAGACTATGCCATCCTAAAAAGTCTGGCACTGCATTTTTGAGCACGCTTACATCACTTTCCCAATTTTGAAGTCTAATCTGAATCACATGGAGAATTTGTTAGTAGTCCAGATTCTCTTGTCTCCCACCCAGATGATTCTGATTTGGTACATTTGGGGTATGGCCAGGGAGTCTCATTTTTGGGAATACACACAAGTTATTCTTATCATCAACTGAGTTCAGGAAATATGGCTACCATAAGATTTAACAAAGAATAATACCACTTTGTGTGCTTACTTCAGTAAAATCATAAACTACTCAAGGAATCTGGTAAAGATATAGTGTTCAGAAAATGTCCCCAGCCACCCTTTATTAAGGTGAAGGCCACGTGAGGGCTGCAGTCAGGCCACGGAGAGAAACACGCAGGCATCTTCTTCATTCCACATCCTCCTGTTTGAGAGAGCTTGAGGGCTGTTATCAAAACAGGAAAACACTTGAAGAAATCGGCCTGGACGAATACTTTACGAGGAGGATCCCCTGGGCAATTGAAGCAACACCAAAAATACATTACTGGGACCTGATGAAACTAAAAAGTTATGATACCACAGTACTTACTGTTCTTGCACAGCCAAGAACCCAGCAAGTAAAGCACGCAGACAGCCCTCAGAATTGGGCTGCACGATTACCCCACGATTGCTGTATATTAAAAAAGCACATTGTACCCCACGATTCCATTAATGTACACAGCTATGATTTAATAATCAGCCCTCAGAATAGGAGAAGATATTTGCAGGTTATGTCCCCGACAAGGGTTTATTAACCAGAATCCACAGAGAACTCAAACGTATTAGCAAGAAAAGAACAAGTGATCCCATCTCAGGGTGGAGAAGGGACTTGAAGAGAAACTTCTCTGAAGAAGACAGGCACACAGCCTACAGATACATGAAAAAATGCTCATCATCCTTAATCATCAGAGAAATGCAAATCAAAACTACTTTGTGATATCATCTAACTGTGGTAAGATTAGCCTACATCACAAAATCCCAAAACCAGAGATGTTGGCATGGATGTGGAGAAAAGGGAATACTTCTACACTGCTGGAGGGAATGCAAACTAATACATTCCTTTTGGAAAGATGTTTGGAGAACACTTAGGGATCTAAAAATAGACTTGCCATTCAATCCTACAATTTCTCTAGTAGTTATATATCCAGAAGACCAAAAATCACATTATAACAAAGAAATTTGTATCAGAATATTTATTACAGCCCAATTCATAATTGCAAAGTCATGGAAGAAGCCCAAGTGCCCATCGACCCACGAATGAATTAATAAATTGTGGTATATGTACACCGTGGAATATTATGCAGCCTTAAAGAAGATGAAGATTTTACCTCTTTCATGTTTACATGATTGAAGCCGAAACATATTCTTAGCAAAGTTTCTCAAGAATGGAAGAAAAAGTATCCAATGTACTCAGCCCTACTATGAAACCAAGTTATATCTTTCATATGAAACCTATAACCCAATTATAACCCAAAAATATGAGGAAAGGGGAGGGGGGAAGAGGGAGGATGGGTGGAGGGAGGGTAATCGGTGGAACCACACCTACAGTGCATCTTACAGAGAGAGGTACATGCAAAATTTACTAAATGTAGAATATAAATGTCTGAACACAATAACTAAGAAAATGCCGTGAAGGCTATGTTAACCAGTTTGATGAAAATGTTTCAAATTGTATATAAAATCAGCACATTGTACCCCACGATTGCATTAATGTACACAGCTGTGATTTAATTTAAAAAATAAACAGTAAAAAAAGGAATGCCACACCACTGACTGGAGCCTCTGGCTGCCTGGTTCATGAGCATTTACACACGAGCAGAGCACCAACACACATTCTTTCCCCTGCACTCATCCTGTCTATGTCACATGAGCAAGAAATGAGTCTTTGATGTAAATAATCACCAACCCAACTATTACAATGGCTGAATTCTCTATTCATCAAATAGAACCTGAAGTAAGGAAGAAGCACAGAGATGCTAGCTATTTGTTAAACAGTTGCTGATTACAGCAGGGAGAAATGATATCACAAAAAGTACAGACCAAAGAGATGAAAAATAATATTCACTCATCCCAATAGAAAAGGGTGCGCTATTGTTGGCAATACATGAAGAAAATGTCTAAGATGTCAGAAAGGGTGGCCATGGTGAGACTACTTAATTTCAAAGGAAAATAGATACTATCCCACTCACTGCACTCTGACTAAATCTGTGTTCATCAAAGAAACTTCTGCTTCTTCATTCAATCAATCAATAGTTCCTTTGGAAAACCACAAGTAAATGAAGAATCTACCAGATTGCTAGAATTTGGATGGGTGTCTGGTTTCCAGAGAGCAGCTTCAAATATTTAATCTGCTAACATTAGATCAACAATGAACTTAATGGTAATTGAAAACATCTTTTTGAATAAATAAAAACACACTCTATTTTAAAAGTTTATTCATGATTTAGACCAACACAGATGTGGTTTAGAGGAATCCTATAGCTAAAGAAATAGAATTTTATGGGAAAGAAAAATACCACAGAGGAAATGAACTGATATGATTTAAAGTTAGGTATTACTACTATCGTAAATTATGTCAGCCATGGATTGCCTGAAGTAGAACTTTACTTGATTTAAAGCCAAACGAGGCCACTGAATTATTTTAAATTAGTTATGAGCCAGCCATATGTTGCAATAAGAACAATGTGTTAATCAGTTAACACTGCCTGAATGTTGACAAAAAGGTTGGTTTCTATCTGGACAAAGTATCTCAGCAACATTCTTATTTTGAATGCATTATAGTATTCTGGTGGAGATAACGCTAACTAAATGATTTGCTGAAATTTTATGATATAAAGTCTGGCTATGTAATTCTACAGAAAAGTATATGTTTTACAAAAGACAGTCTTTCTGAATGGAATGGTAAGTCAGCAGTTTAGGAAATTTTATCAAGTATGGAATTCGTAAGGTATGTAGAAGTAAATTTATCATCTGATCCCTATCACTGACATAGTGAAAATATTTGGAATGTACTTAATATATAACTGAGCAATCATATAAAACAATGCCAAATTCAAGACCAATATTAAAAGAGGAATGTACTCTGCTATACCACAAAAATTTTAAATGGGAAATAAGTTCTAATAAAACATACATACAAACTCGCTCACCCACAGCAAAACACATTGGGTATTCATAAGCAAAAGACGACAGCCTTACGAAATTGTAAGATACATTTTTATAAAAAGAGTACTGTGAATACTCCTTTTTAGAGCTAGGAAATAGGTTTTTTTTCCTCTTTAAAATAATACATGTAAATCAACGTGTGAAGCAAGAGAGAAACAAAAAGTAGGATGACCAATTTATACATTTGGTGCATGCAGGCAAATCTTCAGATGATGACATGTTTCCACCCATCTCCTTCACATACAATGCAAATTCTACATGTTACCTTGCCAAAAAAAAAAAAAAACCCAAAACAAAAAAACTATTCAATCATCCTGTCTTCTAAAATGCATGCTACATATATGCTTTTTTTTTTTTTTTCTTTTTGAGACAGAGCCTCAAGCTGTCACCCTGCGTAGAGTGTAGTGAATCACAGCTCACAGCAACCTCCAATTCCTGGGCTCAAGCGAGGCTCCTGCCTCTGCCTCCCAAGTAGCTGGGACTACAGGTGCTCGCCACAACGCCCAGCCATTTTTTGGTTGCAGCCGTCATTGTTCGGTGGGCTGGGGCTGGATTCGACCTCGACAGCTCAGGTGTAGGTGGCTGGTGCCTTACCCGCTTGAGCCACAGGCGCCGAGCCATGCATTATGCTTTTTAAAAGACGGAATGATTATATATACATAGCCATGTGCCATGTTAAAGTTTCCATCACTGACAGACTGTACATATGAATGTGGTCCTCTCAGATTATAATACCATACGTTATGGAATTTTTTTCTGTTTAGCTATACGAAGACACACCATTGTGTCACAGTCACCTATGGTATTCAGCACAGGTACATACTGTACAGGTGAGCAGCCTCGGAGCAGCAGGCTGTCCCATGTAGCCCAGGTGTGCAGTAGGCTACACCGTCGCGGTTTGTACGAGCACACTCCGTGATGTTCGCACAATGGTTAAAATCACCCTCTGATGCGTTTCCCAGAAGGATCCTCATCATGGAGTGATACAGTCTGTAATTAGTGGCTGTTCCTGCTAAAACATACAAATCCTTATATGCTTCCATTTTTAAACATATACTGATGTTTTCCAGTTGATGGCATTAATATTAAGCATTTTCAATAAATCCTGGTACAGTGAATTATAATATTTGAAGCATGATAAATTTGTGAAGTTATTTTAAGATTAAGACTTCAAGAACAGTGCCAGGTTCAATTCTCAATCTCCTTCCAGGCACACTGTAATTAGAGGCATTGAACTTGGTAAGGCTTCTTGGACATCTGTTTTGCTAAGCCCTCCTTTAAAGCCTTGATCTTTGCCTCCCTAATTATGCATTTTATCAAAGAACTTTGGCTACTCTTTCCTAAGCCCTGTAAAATGGGGGTGATTATGATTGAGAGGAGTGGGTGAGGCTCACTGATTTCACGGAGAAATTCACACTAGGACCGAATTGGTGTGTATAATTCCTGACTTATAGTATATTTTTATGATCCATTTAATAGCCTGTAACTTTATAACTATATGCTTATCATTTTCATCTATTTTACTAAAAGATCTACATGTAGATATATATTTGCATATATAAAGATACACATATAAATACACATGCAATATTTGATTATGTGCTTAATACTAGTGAAGAAAATGTAACTATGGAAGTAAAGCAATCAGAAAAGATAATTTACAAACATCAGACAGCTTGCCAGTAGATGGAGAAAAGGTCAATGTTACTTAGTGTTTACACAGTGCGGTCCTGTGTGTCTTTGTGTGTATGTCCACGTGGACTCTTTCCACTATTTCTCTAGGGAACTCGAACAAGACTAAAATTTGTATGTGGAATAGAAATCTTTTCATTAGTGAGCACACAGCTCACTATTTCCCATCGTTAATTAACAATATCATAATTATTTTAGGACATGTACAGAATAAGACACCTGCTTTTTGGAAAGAATAGTATGCATTAATGTTGGGTATATAAATCATCAAAGTGTATGTTACAACTATTTATGCATTGAGAGTAAATGGGTTATAGGTCATTCTCTTTTAGGATTTGCCGTCCTGAAATAATTTATCTAAAAACAAAATGTCTCATAAATTATCACAGAATGTTCTTTCCCAACTCCAATAAGTATAAACGATCTGGATAAAAAAAAATATATTGAACAAGGGATCCCAGAAGTCCTGAGCTCCAATTTCTTATACATAGAATGAGAAGATTAAACTCAGTGATTTCTAGATTGCATTGCAGAGTCATTACGTGTGTCTGCGAGGGCGTCTTAATGTCCTCGCTGGGTTCCCGAGCCTACCACTGAGATGGCTGCTCATCCTGCTGTCCTCAGAGAAATTCCACTCTATAACTGTTGTTGTTGTTATTGTTGTTGTTGTTGAGACAGTCTCACTCTATTGCCCAGGCTAGAGTGCCGCAGCATCAGCCTAGCTCCCAGCAACCTCCGGCTCCTGGGTTCAAA
>CAUYON010022039.1:0-14934 GCA_963573935.1 Arctocebus calabarensis | reverse complement strand
AGGCGCCCACCACAACGCCCGGCCATTTTTTGGTTGCAGCCGTCATTGTTGTTTGGCGGGCCCGGGGGCTGGATTCGAACCCGCCAGCTCAGGTGTACGTGGCTGGCGCCTTAGCTCGTTGAGCCACAGGCGCCGAGCCTATTTATATATTTTTTGAGACAGAATCTCAAGCTGTTGCCCTGGGTAGAGTGCCATGGCGTCACAGCTCACAGCAACCTCAAACTCTGGGCTTAAGTGCTTCTCTTACCTTAGCCTCCGAAGAAGCTGGGACTACAGGCACCACCCCCCCACACAACATCAGGCTAGTTTCTCCTGTTGTTGGTGCCATTGTCCTTGTTGTTTTACTGGCCCAGGGCCTGGTTCAAACTCACCACCCTTGGTATATGTGGCCAGTGCCCCGCCAACTGAGCTATGGGCACTGTCCTATTTTATTTTATTTTTTTGAGACAGAGTCTCACTTTGTCACCCTTGGTAGAGTACCATGGTGTCGTAGCTCACAGCAATCTCAAACTCTTGGGCTCAAGCGATTCTCTTGCCTCAGCTTCCCGAGTGGCTGGGACTACAGGTACCCACCACAACACCTGGCTAAATTTTAGAAATGAGGGTCTCACTCTTGCTCAGGCTGGTCTCGAAACCATCGGTTCAGGCAGTCCACCTGCCTTGGCCTCCCAGAGTGCCAGGATTACAGGTGTGAGCCACTGCACCCAGTCTTTTCATTAATTTATTTTATTTATTATTATTATTTTTTTGAGACAGAGTCTCACTTTGTTGCCCTTGGTAGCATGCTGAGGCATCATAACTCACAGCAACCTCAGACTCTTGGGCTCAAGCAATCCTCTTGCCACGATTTTTCATTTTTAGTAGAAATAGAGTCTCACTCCTCCTCAGGCTGGTCTCAAACTCCTGAGCTCAAGTGATGCACCTATCTCGGCCTCCTAGAATACTAGGATTATAGCCAGAGCTATAATTTATTCCATATAAATTAAAGAATTCAACATAAGGAAATGAACTATGAGAAAAGCATTAAAAATAATATAATTTCTCATAAATAAAAAATAAGAAAATAACATAAGTAAGCATGCTTACAACTTTGGGTTAGGAGAAACCTTCTGTAATAAGATACAAAGAACAGGCTCAGTGCCTGTGGCTCAACGGGCTAAGGCGCCAGTCACGTACACCTGTCTCAAAAAAAAAAAAAAAGATACAAAGAACAGCCCCCACTGAAATTAATACTTTTTTTTTTTGAGACAGAGCCTCAAGTTTTCACCCTGGATAGAGTGCTATGGCATCACAGCTCACAGCAACCTCCAATTCCTGGGCTCAAGCGAGTCTCCTGCCTCCGCCTCCCAAGTAGCTGGGACTACAGGCGCCTGCCACAACGCCCGGCCATTTTTTGGTTGCAGCCGTCGTTGTTTGGCGGCCCGGGCTGGATTCGAACCTGCCAGCTCAGGTGTATGTGGCTGGTGCCTTAGCCTGTTGAGCCACAGGCACCGAGCCTAAATTAATACTTTTTATAAAAAACTTAAGGTAGAAATATTTTTCCAATAAACATACATGATTTAAATAAAATGTTGGAAACTCTGATTACTTTAATTGAATAGATGTACATCAGTATTTTAGAATCAAAAATGAAATAACTTGGATTTTTTCTTTTTTTTTTTTTTTTGAGACAAAATTTCACCTTATCGCCCTTGGTAGAGTACCATGGCGTCATAGCTCAGAGCAACCTCAAGCTCTTGGGCTAAGCGATTCTCTTGCCTCAGTCTCCCGAGTAGCTGGGACTACAGGTGCCTGCCACAATGCCTGGCTATTTTTAGAGGCAGGGGTCTTGGTCTTGCTCAGTTTGGTCTCGAACCTGTGAGCCCAGGCAGTTTGCCCACCTTGGCCTCCTAGAGTGCTAGGATTACAGCCACTGTACCCAGCCAGGATTTTTTTTTTCTTCCTCAAGCAATGAATTTTCTGCAAATGTCCATGACATTTTATTGATTTATTATTTTGCTTCACAAGATACTTTTAGCGAAATAAAAATTTTTATCTTCATTTCTTACGAAGACTTCTTATGCCTTACTTCTTTAGTAGTAATACCTAACAAATCATGGAGTTCATAAAATATGTTCCTATCTTCTGTGGCATATAAGATTTCCCAGTTATCTATTATCAGATTATTCTTCTAATCTGTTACTTTGTTATCCTTATCTATTACTTTGTTCCTGTGTAGTAACTTATTTTAATAATCACAGTTTTCTCATATACTTTGCCATCTAGTTAGATAAGAGTCTCCTTCCTCTTTCTTCTTTTTGTAAATTGTCTAGGCTCTTCTTGCAAATCTCTCCCTGACTAGTTTTAGAATCAGCAGAATTCCAGCTCCACCTATCTCCCTTCTTTCCTAAGAGTCCATTGAATCCCTGCCTAAAGCCTCTGCTTCCTTTGGTGCCAGGCTCCACCAGCCCAGCTCACCCTTTGGTCCTCTGTACCCTCCCACAGGCACCGTATGCGTGGGGAGACCACCTTGTGGAACCCTGGCTGTGACCACGCAGGCATTGCCACCCAGGTAGTGGTGGAGAAGAAACTATGGCGTGAGCAGGGGCTGACCCGGCACCAGCTGGGCCGAGAGGAATTTTTACAGGAGGTCTGGAAATGGAAAGAGGAGTGAGTATGCAGCATCCCTGTGGGCATTCCATCCCTGCCTCCCTGTCCCTGTCCAGAAAAGACCTCTGTAACTACAACTCCTAGCCATAGGGTCAGACCCACTCACAAAGGCACAATGTCAGTTGGCCCCAGGTCAGTCTCAGAGGGCTGACTGGTTCCTACACTGCCCCATCAGCCACCGATATCTCCTTTCAGCCCAGGCCTGAGTGCTCACCCTGGCCTGTCTGTCCACTTCCAGGAAAGGTGACCGGATTTACCACCAATTAAAGAAGCTTGGCAGTTCCTTGGACTGGGATCGAGCCTGTTTTACCATGGACCCTGTGCGTAGGAGGGGTCTTGTGGCTGGGGCAGGAGTGGGAGGCTTCCCAGGGTAGTGTATCTTATGGCTTTTCCCCAGGAGGTGAGCCCAGTAGCATACCACTGCGGGTTCACCCCATGTCATGGCCCTGTCCACATCTTGGCCATTTGTATTCCCTGTCCTGCTCTGAGAACTCCACATTCCTCCAGGCCACATGTAATGAGGTCTCCCTGTCTCATGGAGCCTGAACTTCCAGAATTCTGTACATCAGCACCTGTCCCCAGCTGAGCAGGTTCCTTGCCATCTCCAGCATCACAGGGCCTGTTGCCTACTCTTGTGTCCACATAGTCTCCGGTGGATGTCAACCTTCCTAATGCCTGAGCCCTTTAATACAGTTCCTGTGGGTCGCAACCCACAGGTTGAGAGCCATTGCTATAGTCCCTTCTCTCCCTCAAAAAAAGTACTTCTCCCCTGAAAGGGGTCTGTGTGCTTACTGATGGGACTCTGTGCAGCACAGGCCTTCCCGGACCTGCCTGAGCCCCAGGCTCCAAGGCCCATTGTCTGAGTTTCCCCTGCTGTACTCCAGAAACTCTCAGCAGCTGTGACAGAGGCTTTTGTCCAGCTTCATGAGGAAGGTGTCATCTACCGCAGTACCCGTCTTGTCAACTGGTCCTGCACCCTCAACTCTGCCATCTCTGACATTGAGGTATCTCCCCTGACTCCTGCCGCTAGGCCTGTCTCCATCTCCAACCCTTGCCCCTAGACTACCTCTCTAAGTGCCCATCCTACAGGTGGATAAGAAGGAGCTGACGGGTCGCACCCTACTCTCTGTGCCTGGCTACAAGGAGAAGGTGGAATTTGGGGTCCTTGTGTCCTTTGCCTACAAGGTTCAAGGCTCAGGTGGGAGTCAGGGGCACACAGATCCTGGGCTGGGTTGGGGAAGGCAGTAAGGGGCCAAGAGACCACAAAGCCTTCCGTCACCCCAGACAGCGACGAGGAGGTGGTGGTGGCAACAACACGGATCGAGACAATGCTGGGAGATGTGGCTGTAGCTGTCCATCCCAAAGATCCCAGATACCAGGTGGGGGCTGCCCACAGTTGGGGGAAGGCTGTCTGAAAAGGGGCTCCCACGCCTGAGGAGCCGAGGAGAGGAAATGGGATCAAACCTTGTCTTCCAGCCCCTTTCTCAGCTTTGAGGGTGGAGGCTTTGGGACTTTTTTTGGAGGGGGGTTGGTGTTGGGCCCAGACATTTTTGCATTCTTGGCATTTCCCTCCATCCGCAGCACCTGAAGGGGAAGAGTGTAATCCACCCATTCTTGTCTCGGAGCCTCCCCATTGTTTTTGATGAATTTGTGGACATGGAGTTCGGCACAGGTGAGCATGGGGCTGGCCCTGTGGGGCGGGGGGAGACTGCAGCCAATAGGCACACCCCAGCCCTTTATCTTCTCTATCAAAGAGAAAGAAAATGAGCTTCAGCCAAATAGAACTTGGGCTGGTTCGCAGGGAACTGTATTAGGGAAGTGGAGTCAGGTGGGCTGGGAGCTGCGTCCTTCAGCAGAAGAGGTGAGTGTGGAAAAGAACTCTGCGAGTCTTTTGTAACCCTCACACCCCATGTACACCCCAGGTGCAGTGAAGATCACTCCAGCACACGACCAAAACGACTATGAGGTTGGGCAGCGGCATGGGCTGGAGGCCATCAGCATCATGGACTCTCACGGGGCCCTGGTCAATGTGCCTCCGCCTTTCCTGGTGAGCTTCCTGGGGCGTGGGGCCCTTGTCAGGAGAGTCGGAGGGGTACCCAGGCATCACCATGATGAGGCCTTTTTTCTACCCAGGGCTTACCCAGGTTTGAGGCCAGGAAAGTGGTACTGACAGCACTGAAAGAGCGGGGGCTGTTCCGTGGCATGGAAGACAACCCCATGGTGGTGCCGCTTTGCAAGTGAGGGTGGATGTCAGAGGGGGTGAGGAGGCAGGGGTGCTCCTCAGGGTACTCACCACCCCGCCTCCCACCCCGCATGTAACTCCAGCCGTTCCAAGGATGTGGTGGAGCCTCTGCTGCGGCCACAGTGGTATGTGCATTGTGGGGAGATGGCCCAGGCTGCCAGCGCTGCTGTAACTCGGGGTGACCTCCGCATTCTACCTGAGGCCCATCAACGGACGTGGCATGCCTGGATGGACAACATCCGGTGCGTAGGGCCCTCTGTGTGGGAGAGTCTGGGCCGAGGACTGAACAGGGCACAGGCTGGGGCACCTATAGGCCCTCCCTGATCTCCCCACCCCCACATTTGCAGGGACTGGTGCATTTCCCGGCAGCTATGGTGGGGCCATCGCATCCCAGCCTATTTTATCACTGTCAGCGACCCAGCAGTACCCCCTGGGGAGGTAAGAACAGATCAGAGCTGGACACTGAGACATCTATGGGAGCTATAGGTTTATTGGGTCCTTGGTGGGGGGAGAAGTCAGGATAAGGCAGAGACAGAGTGCTCATACTACCCATGGCAGGACCCTGACGGGCGGTACTGGGTGAGTGGACGCAATGAGGCAGAGGCCCGGGAGAAGGCAGCCAAGGAGTTTGGAGTGTCCCCTGACAAGATCAGTCTTCAGCAAGGCAAGGCGGGGCCTTGGGCATGAGGAGGGGCAGAGCTGGGGCCCTCATCCTCACTGTTACCCTCTAACCTCTGACCTTTGGCCTCCCTCAGATGAGGATGTATTGGACACCTGGTTCTCCTCTGGCCTTTTCCCCTTCTCTATCTTGGGCTGGCCCAACCAGGTGTGTTTGTGGGGCCTGGCCAGGGTGTGGTGCGGGTCTTGAAGGTGGGTACTTGGCTCTCCTTCACACCTTGGTCTGCCCCCAGTCAGAAGACCTGAGTGTGTTCTACCCAGGGACACTGCTGGAGACAGGCCACGACATCCTCTTCTTCTGGGTGGCCCGGATGGTCATGCTAGGCCTAAAGCTCACTGGCAGGCTGCCTTTCAGAGAGGTATGAAGACTGCTGAGACCTTCCTCATCTGCCCTCCCCACCACAGCTCAGGCTCAGCATGGGGGTATGGGGCAGGCCCTATGTCCTAGCCTGGGGGTTGGTGGGGACTGAAATCCAGCCCAGGCTCTGCTCAGTAACTTCTGTACCCTGGCCCAGAGTTTCATCTTCCCAGAGGAGGGAACTTTTTCTTTTTGAGACAGTCTCACTATGTTGCCCTTGGTGACCTGTGTCACAGCTCACAGCAATCTCTAACTCTTGGGCTTAAGCGATTCTCTTGCCTCAGCCTCCCAAGTAGCTGGGACTACAGGTGCCTGCCACAGTGCCTGGCTATTTTTTGCTGCAGTTGTCGTTGTTGTTTTTTAGCAGACCTGGGCCCAATTCGAACCCGCCAGCCTCAGTGTATGTGGCTGGTGCCGTAACCACTGTGCTACGGATACCAAGCCAGGAGGGAACATTTCTGATTCACATGAAGGCGCCCAGTGAGCTGGTGGGGATACTGGGTGGGGCCTGAGGTTCAGAGTGGGCAAGACAGATGTGGGGTCCTGGCTGAGGGGCACTGAGACCAGGAAAGGAGGCTCTTCCTCAGTCTCACCCCCACCTGCTCTGTAGGTCTACCTCCACGCTATCGTGAGAGATGCTCATGGCCGGAAGATGAGCAAGTCTCTCGGCAATGTCATTGACCCCCTGGATGTCATCTATGGAGTCTCCCTACAGGTGGGGCTGAGTGCTGGGCCAGCCAGGAGGGGCTGTGGGGCTGTGGACATGGCCACCTGACCACTCCCACCTCCACCCTCAGGGCCTCCATGACCAGTTACTGAACAGCAACCTGGATCCCAGTGAGGTGGAAAAGGCTAAGGAGGGGCAGGTATGGAGAGAGGACGGGGGTAGAGTATGAGCAGAAGGTTGGGGGGCTGGCTGAGGATGTTCCTCCCTCTGCCGCTCCCTGTAGAAGGCAGACTTCCCAGCAGGGATTCCTGAGTGTGGCACCGACGCTCTCCGGTTTGGACTGTGCGCATACACATCCCAGGGTATGGCCCCCAAAACTCCCTCAGCTGCCTCCTCCTCCCTCCTGTGTGGCCCTTCACTCTCCTTGGCCCTGGGCCTCCGGTGGATGTGGTCTGGGAGAGACAATGGCAACACTTCACTCCCCACCCAGGTCGTGACATCAACCTGGATGTGAACCGGATATTGGGTTACCGCCACTTCTGCAACAAGCTCTGGAATGCCACCAAGTTTGCCCTGCGTGGCCTTGGAAAGGGTTTCATTCCCTCACCTACCTCCAAGGTAAGGCCTGGTGGGTGGCAAGGTTGGCACACCCACACAAGTTGCACCCCTGCTCCAAGGGGCCTCCATGTAGCAGGAGGGACAAATAGACCCAGATACATGTGGTTGCAGTGAAAGCCCAGGACATTGGGGTCCTCCCCTGAGGTGGCTGGAGGCTTGTTCCTTGTCCTCGATATTTGCCCATGGTTACCAGCCCCCTCCCTGGGGCCTGTTGGCTGATGTACCCTTCTCCCCAGCTTGGAGGCCACGAGAGCCTGGTGGACCGCTGGATCCTTAGCCGGCTGACCGAGGCCGTGAGGCTCAGCAACCAAGGTTTCCAGACCTATGATTTCCCAGCTATTACCACCGCCCAGTACAGCTTCTGGCTCTATGAGCTTTGTGATGTTTACTTGGTGAGAAGCGGGCGAGGAGAACAGGGGAGAGAACAGTGGAGCCCTGGGCCCAGCTCTGCCTAGATTGGCCATGAGGACCTAGCCAACCTATCCCCTTCGTGGCCTTCACAGGCGCATCGAGGGCTTGAGGCTAGATCTCCAGCCCTAAGCCCTGTGCTTCCCCTGCCTTAGGAGTGCCTAAAACCCACACTGAATGGGGTGGACCAGGTGGCAGCTGAGTGTGCACGCCAGACCCTCTATACCTGCCTAGACGTTGGCCTGCGGCTGCTCTCACCCTTCATGCCCTTTGTGACAGAAGAGCTGTACCAGAGGCTTCCCCGGAGGACACCGCAAGCTCCCCCTAGCCTCTGTGTTACCCCTTACCCTGAGCCTTCAGAGGTATTGGGCCCAGCCTGGAGGGAGGACTCTGACTTGCTCTCCGAGGCCTCTCTTACCCCCTTCTTCATCCCATAGTGCTCCTGGAAGGACCCTGAAGCGGAAGCCGCCCTTGAGCTGGCTCTAAGCATCACTCGAGCCGTGCGCTCCCTGCGTGCTGACTACAACCTTACCCGTATTCGGCCTGACTGTGAGCCTCAGGCCCCCACATCCACCCATCCCACTGTCCCTTCAGCCCACTCTGGGACCCTGTATGCAGCTGTGGCTGCCTAGTCTCCTGTCTCTTTGGGGCCAGGCCTCACTTTTCTCCCTTCCTCACAGGTTTCTTGGAAGTGGCCGATGAGGCCACAGGCACTGTGGCATCAGCTGTGTCGGGCTATGTGCAGGCGATGGCCAGCGCGGGTGTGGTGGCTGTCCTGGCCTTGGGAGCTCCTGCTCCACAGGGCTGCGCTGTGGCCCTGGCCTCTGACCGCTGCTCCATCCACCTGCAGCTGCAGGGGCTGGTGGACCCGGCTCGGGAGCTGGGCAAGCTGCAGGCCAAGCGAGGTGAGGCACAACGGCAGGCCCAGCGTCTGCAGGAACGCCGTGCTGCCTCTGGCTACCCTGTCAAGGTGCCCCTAGAAGTCCAGGAGGCAGACGAAGCCAAGGTGTGTGGTATGGGTGGGTATTTCCCACACCATCCACTCCCTCCATCAAATCCCTACTGTGGAAGCTGGAACTGGCACTGAGCCCTGGGGAGTCCCCACAGGGGAGCATAGAGCCCCCAGTCCTCACATGCAAGGCAGCCCGGGGCAGGGGCACAGCCTAGAGTCACAGAACAGATTGGAGATGGAGCCCAACCAGGCCCAGGCACCCTGCCTCCTGGCCAATCCCCTTTTGCCCTTCCCAGCAGCCCAGAACATGGAGATCCACATACCTGGGGCTGCACTCAGGACCCACAGTCAGAGCCCAAGGTCTGGTACTTGCTTCTGAGGCCATTGAGCTGACCTCAAAAGACCAGTATTGCCTCCTCATGTGCCTTGCAGACCCCCAGCCTCCTGGATCTCTCCAGGGAGGAGCAGTGGGGTAAACTACAGAGACACAGGGAACAACAGGCATGGAGGCCAAGAGCAAGATAGCCTTGAGTGACATAGTTTACACCTCACTTGGTTCTCTGGGTAGCCCCCAGAGGTGTGTGGTATTATCTTCATTTTACAAATGAAGGTTAAATGACATGCCTGGGTGCCTGTGTTCTCCTGTCCAGGTAGGGGAACGGGGTGGGACAGGTGGGCTCTGAGGCCCCTTTTTTATTTTTGTTTTTGTTTTCTTGAATGTCCTTACGAATAAAACAGAGGCCCCTTTGTCCTTGGGAACTAACCCCCCTGTGGGAAAAGCAAGACCCAAGAAGCTGGATCATGGGGGGAGGAGGTTTTGTTGGCAGGGAGGGAGGCTCATGAGATTAGGGGGACAAGGCCAGCCAAGCACACCCCCAAACTGCTCCTCTCATGGTCCCCATCCATCTTTCCAACCTTTCCATCCTGAGTATTTGGAGGGTCGCCTTGCTTGGGCTTGGGTCCTCATTCTCCTTGTCCCCCGTTCCAGCTCCAGCAGACAGAAGCAGAGCTCAGGAAGGTGGATGAGGCCATCGCCCTATTTCAGAAGATGTTGTGATTCACCCAGCTTCAACCCTCAGAGCCCCAGTGGTCCACCATGGGAATGGCAGCAATAAAATATTTTGCCACAAAATTATCTCTTGTGTGTGTCCAAGGTGGTATAGAGAGGGGTACAGAATGGGTGGGCTCCTGAATCTTTGGAGGCTGCTGGTATGAGCCGTGCTAGTCCTGTGTGGCAGAGGTGTGCGTCTCTCTGGGTCTGTCCCTGGCACTGTGCCAGGCCTGAGTCACGCTGCTTACTGCCTTCCTCACCAGCTCTCACCTCTGCACTGCGGGTGGAGGGAGACCCGCCCTAGCAGCCACTGCTGCTTGTGGCCTTGGGCAGGCTTGAGCAGAGGGGCTGGGGCTGTTTGTCCTTCCCCCACCCTGGTGGGGCCTCCCTCCCTCTCCTCTGAGTCCAGTTAATTATAACTCTGACCCAAGTGCCCTGTGACGCCACGCTCAGGCCAGCCCTGCCCACGAGACCCAGCAACCAGGTAGGGAAAGGCCTAAGGAGACGCTCAGACTTCTGGTTCAGGTGGGGGGGGAGTGGGGGGCATTGTCCCTGGGGCAGGGCTGAACTTAGCCTAGAGCTGGGAAGGAGGAGCCTTGGACCCGGATCCTGGCAGGTGCAGGTTTGTGTCCCTAGTGGCCTAATAAGGCCCCCAGATTATCTGGGTGACTAAGGGGGAGAGGGCAGGGAAGGCAGGCTGGAGCAGACACGGTGTTTGAGGCAAAGCAGGTGCCCATGGAGACAGCTGGGCCTGCCCTGGAGCCGCCATCGCTTCTTCCCTTGAGAGTCTTCTATTTCCCAGGTCCATGCCTCGGACATGTTCTGTGCTGAGGTGCCCCCATCCCGCCCGGGACCCTCAGTGCTGCTTCTGCTGCAGCTGCTCCTGCCCCCCACATCTGCCTTCTTCCCCAACATCTGGAGCCTGTTGGCTGCCCCTGGCTCCGTCACCCACCAGGACCTGACCGAGGATGCAGCGCTCAACGTCACCCTGCAGCTCTTTCTGGAGCAGCCGCCCCCAAAAAGCCCCCCACTGCGTCGTGAGGACTTCCTGGTGAGCATTCTCCATTCCCTGGGACCTTGAGGGCTCTGGTTGCCAAGAGAAGGGACACTTCCTGCCCCCAGCTGCTCAGCACCCCACTTGTGGCAGCAACAATACTCAGCAGTCCTAGCCCTAAAACCTAGTCCTTAGAACCGTCCAGGACTGTCCTTCTCTAGGCGGTCTCAGCACACTCAGTTCCATCTATACCCAGCCTCCAATGCCAGTTGCTGAGATAATGTGGGCAACAGTCCAATCCAAAAGGCTTCCCTGGAGCTCTTGTCCCCATTCTCACTAGGGCCGAACCCTCCTTGCCGACGACCTCTTTGCCGCCTACTTTGGACCTGGGTTTCCTTCCCGGCGCTTCCGAGCAGCCTTAGGTGAGGTATCTCGTGCCAATGCAGCCCAGGACTTCCTGCCGACTTCCAAGAATGACCCTGACCTTCACTTTGACGCTGAGCGACTGGACCAGGGACGCACACGCCTGGTGGGAGCTCTGCGAGAGACCCTGGTAGCAGCCAGAGCTCTTGACCACAGCCTGGCCCGCCAGCGCCTTGGGGCTGCACTTCATGCCTTGCAGGTGAGAAGAGGTGGGGCATTGACTAGAGGAGTCGTCGCCTTTGCCCTTCCTGTCTGGGATGGAGGCCTTAATCTGGGAGCAATGGGCACTGCTTGACAGTGCCCTGGGACTGTGTCCTAGCTCCACACCTCCAAACTAGTAGTGCTTCCTGTGGGAGCAGCAAGGAGGGTGCTGTGGCTGGAGAGAAGGGAAGGTGAGGAAGGTGGAAGAGGGGAGCTGTACTTTGTGCAGGGCCCTGTGGCCCCTGAGAGGCCCTCAGTTAAACTGGGAGTGGGGTGCAAAGAGACACTGGGCCTTTCCCACTTGGGCAAAGCTGTGCTCTGAGACATGGAGCAAGGGCAATGGGAGACGTGGGTTGTCTGGCGGAAGCAGTAGGGCTGGGATGAGACTTTCTGGGTGAGGAAGTTGGAGGCACATCAGGGCAGGAGATGGGGAGAACAGTCAGACTGGTGCCTGTTCCCCTTCTATCCTGGGACCAGGATTTCTACAGTCACAGCAACTGGGTGGAACTGGGTGAGCAGCAGCCACACCCTCACCTCCTCTGGCCCAGGCCCGAGCTCCAGAACCTGGCACAAGGTACTGCTATGATCCCAGTGTTGAGGCAAAGCCCATGGGGCCACCTCCTCCGTCCACTTAGCCACTACGTTACATCCTAAGGTCACTCGCATAGGCCATCTCCACAAGGACCGTGAGGTCCCCCAGTCCAACCAAAGGCTGGGTTAGTTAAGTGGTTTCCCATGGGGAGAGCAGCCAGGACCAGGTCTCCAGACCTCTGTCCTGTCTCTCTTGCGGCTTCCTTCCTCTGCTGGCTCATTGGAGGCTCCCTTCGTCCTTTCAACCAAACTAGGACTCAGAAGCTGCCTTCGTCCATTGCAGGTTCCTATCCTGTTGGCATTGCAGAGGGCACAATCCCTGTAGGATTGGTTCCCTCCTTCCCTGGTTTTCTAACCCGGTCCCAGTCACAAATATTCAGTGTCACTGCTGGCCCATGAATCTTAAGGTTTTAGTTCAGAAGCTCACCATGGGCTCTTATTCTGTCCCAGTGAAGTTTGGGTGGACAGGGACAAAAGCCAGGGTAGCAGAGGCTCACCTTTCCTGCTTGCCCTCTCTCCTCAGTGAATGATCCTACCTGCTCTGATTGTGAGGAGCTGAGTTGCCCCAGGAATTGGCTGGGCTTCACACTGCTCACCTCTGGCTACTTTGGAACTCATCCCCCCAAACCTCCAGGTATCAGGCGGGAAAGCTCCCCAGAAAGAAGAGGAGAAAGTCACTGCCTTTGATCCCTTGCAGGACCTCAGCCCTTAGTCCCTGTCCCAGTTCCTTGGACATCACTGCCTAGAAGGAGGGGATGTCAGGAGTGGGGATCAGGAGAAAGGTCCACTGAGGGAATATAATCCTTGGGTTGGGGAGCAACTTCTTGTTCAGTTCATGGAATTTCTCCATTGCTATGGGAAGCTTTGGGGGCTTGGCTGGAGAGATCAGGGATCCACCTTGTGCTGTGGTGACTGCTTTCCACAAAGTGTCATTGTTTCCTGCTGATCCTTTGCTAAGAGGTAAAAGGGACAGGCCAGGTCAGAAAGAGCCTCTTTTTCTCAGGAGGGAGTGGGCTTCTGACCTCCTGCTCTTTAGATCCCTTTCCACATCCCAGGGAAATGTAGCCATGGTGGCCATTTTGACCAGAGCAGCTCTCACCCACCCCGGGGAGGCATCAACAAGGACAGCACATCCCCAGGCTTCTCTCCCCACCACATGCTACACCCTCAGGCTGCAAAGCTGGCCCTTCTAGCCTCCATCCAGGCCTTCAGCCTGCTACGAAGTCGCCTAGGAGACAGGGATTTCTCCAGGTGAGTCACCTCCAAGACATGGATAGGTGCTCCTGGGGGAGCTGCTGGGGACAAACATGCAGACCCTTCATTGTGTGTCTGGCCTGCTCCCCAGGCTGCTGGACATCACTCCAGCCTCTAGCCTGAGCTTTGTCCTGGACACCACAGGCAGTATGGGTGAAGAGATCAATGCTGCCAAAATCCAGGCACGCCACATTGTGGAGCAGCGGCGGGGCAGTCCCATGGAGCCTACCCACTACATCCTGGTGCCTTTCCATGACCCAGGTAACTATGGTCTGGTCAGGATAGTGGAGGGAAGGAAAGTCCTGGGCAAGAGAAAAAGGCCTCTGATGAGGCAGCAGGCCTCATTACTCTACTTTATTTTTTTTAATCTTCTTTTTTATTTTTATTGTAGAAACAGAGTCTCACTTTATCGCCCTTGGTAGAGTGCCATGGCATCACACAGCTCACAGCAACCTCCAGCTCCTGAGCTTAGGTGATTCTCTTGCCTCAGCCTCCCGAGTAGCTGAGACTATAGGCACCCACCACTACATCTGGCTATTTTTTTTGTTGCAGTTTGGCTGGGGCTGGGTTTGAACCTGTCACCCTTGGTATATGGGGCTGGCACCCTACCCACTGAGCCACAGGCACCTCCCATGACTCTACTTTATTTATTTATTTATTTATTTATTTATTTATTTTTTGTAGAGAGAGACAGAGTCTCACTTTATCGCCCTCGGTAGAGTGCCGTGGTATCATACAGGTCACAGCAACCTCCAACCCCTGGGCTTAGGCGATTCTCTTGTCTCAGCCTCCCGAGTAGCTGGGACTACAGGCACCTGCCACAGCACCCGGCTATTTTTCTATTTTTGCTACCATGTTTCTTTAGGTGTTAATTCGTCTTAGTGAGTCCATCAGGAATTGTATGTTATATTCTGTGGGAAATATCAGTGTACATTTTGAAGAACGGGACAGGTTAAAGTCCTTTGCATTGTCTGCTTTGTTTGGTTGGGTTCCTGGGTGGAGACTGCCGTCACCCAGTTGTCCTAAAGCCTTTGCTGAGGGCAAGGCTCGTGAGGGGCTTTTTGCCAAAGCATCCTGTCGTGGCCTTACCTAGCAGTGTCGCACAAAGCTTCCAGGGGTGAGGGAAGCCACTGCGGAGGTTCTAGATGGAAACAGGTCACTGTCTCCATGGGTTTCACTGTGTCTTCATGGACAAACTTAGTGACTGCTTCTCCGTTTCTTCCCATTAGACCCCAGAGCCAGCAGCAGAACCGCCCAGAGCCCCTGAGCCCAAGCAGGGGCTGTACGAGCTCTCAGCGAGCAACTTTGAGCTGCATGTTGCACAAGGTAAGGGGAGGGCAAGTCTCGGGGGCATTTGGGTGGATGCCTGCATCAGACGGCCCCCGATTCTCTGCTCCCACTGTATCAGAGAACCCCCTGACTATGTCTGCTGCGTCAGAGAACCCCCTGACTCTGCACCTGCTGCGTCAGAGAACCCCCTGACTCTGCTCCTGCTGTGTCAGAGAACCCCCTGACTCTGCGCCTGCTGTGTCAGAGAACCCCCCGACTCTGCTCCTGCTGTCTCAGAGAACCCCCTGACTCTGCTCCCGCTGTGTCAGAGAACCCCCTGACTCTGCTCCCGCTGTGTCAGAGAACCCCCTGACTCTGCTCCTGCTGCATCAGAGAACCCCCTGACTCTGCTCCCGCTGTGTCAGAGAACCCCCTGACTCTGCGCCTGCTGCATCAGAGAACCCCCTGACTCTGCTCCCGCTGTCTCAGAGAACCCCCTGACTCTGCTCCCGCTGTGTCAGAGAACCCCCTGACTCTGCTCCCGCTGTGTCAGAGAACCCCCTGACTCTGCTCCTGCTG
>CAUYON010022037.1:0-19836 GCA_963573935.1 Arctocebus calabarensis | reverse complement strand
CTTCCCCCCTTTCCCTTCCCCTCCCCTTTTCTTCCTCTTTCCTCCCTTTTTCTGGACTACAGTTTTGTTTATCATTCGTATGAATATGTAGGTGATTATATATTGGTTTCATAATAGTATTGGTACATAGGATACTTTTTCCTCCACTCTTGTGGTACTTTACTAAGAATAATATGTTCCAGCTCCATCCAGGTAAACATAAAAGATGTAAAGTCTCCATCTTTTTACAGCTGCATAGTATTCCATGATATTTATATACCACAATTTGTTAATCCATTCATGGGTTGATGGCTGCTTCCATGACTTGGCAACTATGAATTGGACTGCAATAAACATTGTGGTGCAGATGTCTTTGTTGTAAAATGATTTTTGATCATCTGGGTATATCCCTACTAGAGGAATTGTGGGATTGAATGGCAGGTCTACTTTTAGTTCCTCGAGTATTCTCCAAACTTCTTTCCAAAAAGGACTGATTAGCTTGCATTCCTACATGCTGTTTGTTTTTTAGCTGTGTTGTTTCCTACACCCTGGGATTGCTTTGGAATTTTGGTGGATTGACCTTCTTATTTCTAACGTCCTTCTCCTTATTTCTAACGTCCTTCTCCTCCTCCGGTAACTCGTCTGCTCTAACATACACTTTATGGGACATTAACGTAGCCATTATTCTGTGAAGTTCACGGACTCTTCCATCTCATCTATTCTGCTATCCAGCTCATGGGTTATGTTTTTATTTTGATTGAGGTATTTTCCCCTTTTAAAATTTCAGTATGGTTCTTATTTATGTCTTTAATTTTTGTTTGTATTATTTGACGATACGGTCTATTTTTACATGTGTTACAGGCATGTTTGTAATTTCTCTGAAGAATTTTTATGGTGGCTGCTTTAACATTCTTGCCAGATAATTTCAGCATCTTTGTCACCTGAGTGTTGGTTTCTGTTGACTATCTTTTCTCATTCAAATTGAGACTTTCTGGTTTTGGGGATGATGAGTGATACTTTTCCTTGGACCGTTGGGGTATTTTTTGTATTATATGATTCCACATCTTATTTAGATCTGCTTTAGGTGGCTTTTTGTTATTGCCCTGACAGGGGCTGGTACCACCCAGGCTGGTGGGGTGGTGTCACTCCCACTGGGAGCTGGTGAACAACCTGACCCTCTGCTAAGCCTCCTCTAGCCCTGTCCCATTGGGGAGAAGAGAGATAAAAGCCCAAGTGTCTGTAAGATCTTTGGTAACGCCATGCAGGATTGAGGCTGGGGGATAATATTGTAATTTGGCTGAAATAATCATCATGACTCCTACACAGCCTTCTCTGACACTGTCCTGGAGAGGTGGCAAGGTTGGAAGTCTGTGGGCCCACTCAGCCTTTGCTGGTGTAAGTAGGGGTTCAGTGAGCTTTTTTCTATGATATTTAACTGGAGTTAAGTGGATACTGTCTCAACTTTTTCTGCTTCTCTGGGGCTATCCTTTCCTGGTCCTTTATATCAAGAAAGTAGGCTTTTGTTGGGACTTGTTTTTGTATCTGCCCAGTTTTTGCTTCTTTGGCTGTAAGTCAGAAAGAAAACCTGGGCTGTGCACCAGTGTGTCCTCAGATACTAAGGGCCCAACTTGTCTGCCATCCCAACTCCAACTTCCAGGAGTCCTAAAGATCAATTTTGAAATATGTTTCAAGAGACTTAAAAATGTTCAAAATTCTAGGACATTCTCTAGTTGCAAAGCAATAAATTTAGAAGTTAAATAGAAAAGCTTTAATAACACTCAACCATCTGGTTAATAAATAAATAACCCAAGTTAAGAAGAAAGCAAATAGTTGCTGGGTCTTCAAACTAACGATAATAAAAAGTTTTTGTCAGTTTGTCAAAGACATAGTAGTGGAAGGGAATTCATGGAAATAGTACTTAATTTTTAAACTTTTTAAAAGAAGATCTGAAAGTAAATTATTTCAGTGGTAAACTCAGTAGGTCTTAAAGAGAAAATAAGAAAAGCAAGAGAAAGGAAATAAAGATAAAAGCAAAGCTCACTGAATCAGAAACAAAGAAATACCTGTACTTTTTATGTATATTCAAGAGTTAATTTCTCAAAATAACCAAATGCACAGACAGATAGACTCAAGCTATTAACAGATTAAGCACCAGAAATATAGGAAATGAGTATTAAGAAAGGAGTCTTTACTATAGAAAAATATTTTGAATTATTAAGAATAATTTTAGAAATCTTTACATTCACAATGAAGAAGTTTTTAATAAAATGATGAACTGTTCTCCAGAGGAAAATTACCAAAGTTGACTTACAAACCAAGAGCAAATCTTCAAATAGTAAAATTAAAATGATAATTAAAGAAATAATTTCAAAACTGTCTCTAACCTCAGATTTTTTTTCTACTTGCAAGAACAGGAAATTTGCATGCCTCTTGAAATGTTTCAGAGCATCTGGAAGCAGGTGAAATTTCTAATTTCCCAGTTGTCCCGAGGCACAGGGATTCAGAAGTGAGTCACGCAAGGGACATAGATTCCAGTTAAAGAAGGTAGCAGCAAGCAGATAAGAAAAGATATAAATAGAGCAAATGATTATAGAATGTCATGATTAAAGACGTCTTTTCTCCCAGAAGCCTTTTTTTAGAACAAGACTGAAAAGATATTTCTTAATACTGGGAATAAAATTATACCAAACAAGTAGTCGGTGTACTCTGCCGGGGAAACTGGAGGCCGTCTCTGTAAAGTGGACCTGGAATGGACTGTCCACTTATCAACAGTATCATAGAAACATTACTGATGGTTTAACACAATAAAAATAAATGAGATAGAACCAGTGGATTTTATTACAAAATTATGAGAATTCATATAACTATCCATTTATTGAGATAGTTACTTAATAAATATTTCTTCAATAAATAAATTCCGGGATATCAACAAAAGATAACAACGGAGAAAAGAGTTTATGGGCAAGAATGGGTTCAGTAAGGGGGGAAATTATAAAATAAATCTTTCCCTTATGCCCCTAAAATCTTAGCAGAATATGTAATTTAAAAAAGAGGTTCCTGTCACAATTTCAAGCAATACATATGCTACCAAAAAATAAGATGTCGTTTTTTGTTAATTTTCAAGTTTTTAAAAATCCCTGAAATAGGTAAAAATCTTAAATAAACAAAACATACAGATCATATCTCTCTGTGGGATGAGCGAATATTTTAAAAAAGACCCCTGTCACAATTTCAAGCAATACATATGCTACCAAGAAATAAGATGTAATTTTTTTGTTAATTTTCAAGGTTTTAAAAAGCCCTGAAATAGTTAAAATCTTAAATAAAACATACGGATCACATCTCTCTGTGGGATCAGTGAATATTTTTTAAAATCCATCATTTCCTCTGAAATTAAGGCAATGGCAATCAAAATCCTAAATTATCTGGATAATAATAAGTGGGTAAAAGTATATAGAATGGTTTGAAAAACAAGAGTGTGGAAGAAGCACATAGCAAACTTTGCCGAACGTGGATTGATGGATGTGAGGCTGGGGAGACATCCTAAGGGGACAAAATAGAGGCCACAGGTGGGTCAAATCCTTATCCCCTTTGGCATCAAATAAGGTATTCTCCTTTAAATAAGGTTCTCATTTTTGAAGAGATCATTCGTAATTATATAGGGGAATAAAAGTCGTTTTATTCTTCTCCCAAACTGTGCACCAGAATAGGCAAAGAACTAAATAATTCTTCATTAACCAAGAAAAGAAAGATGTAGCGACTCAAAACAGCTGGAAGATCTCAGGGTAGAAAAGAGCTTTTGAACACAAAAAGCAAAAAAAGTAAATAACAAAACAATATAAACATTTGGTTGCGAGGTTTTTAATTAACTGTTCTCCCTCAAAAAATAATGCCCACCATAAACAGAAATAGAATGCCAATAGCAAGTGCAAAAATGTCAAAAAGATTTTGGCAATTCATTGTGTCCATGAATGTATAAAAAAATCTTATAAACCAAGTCAAAGGTCTTGGAAAACAAAAAAAAATCATAATTGAAAGAATAATTACTAAATTGCATCTTTTTTCAAATTGTCATTTTAAAATGAAATCTATTACTGTTTGAAATACTCAAACGAAAATTAATCGAAAATTAAACAAATGTATTCATACACAGGGGCAGAGACATAGCACATTATGGCCGCATGCACATATATATAACATTATAAAAAGTTTCATGACCACAGAATTTTACTACCTGACAAGGGCAAAAATTACAGTAATCGATAATGAAAACTCTGAAAGGGATTCACTGCAAAGAGAAAATATCTAAACTATGCTGCTGTTGTGTGCAGAGAGAACGCCGTGCCAGTGAGGACCTGTGTTGTGGGTAGACTCTCATTCTCCTGGGTACCCGCCTAGGGACAGGCTGGAATCAGGACTTAAAGAGAGAGACCCTTTCAAGCCAGTGGTCGCTTTGTCTGGGCGATGGCACAGGGGACGAGAGTGAATGGCTGGAAGGTGAGAGAGTCCCTGTGTGATGCCAAGTGGCCAGATTGACGGTGGGGTCTGCCCTGCGGCCCCACAGTTTGGAATCTCGTGGGGACTGCGTCTACACATTCTCATTTTGCCTTTTCCACAAAAGGAAACTGGACCCCCAGCTTCTGGCACAGAGTCCTGGGTGCCCTGTTCTTTCCCCTGTGGGTTCCGAATATTTAAACATAATCTATATCAAATGTGAGGACTTCCTCTCCAATTCTTTTCCTGTATTTTATCAAGAAGAACTCTGTATTTTTTGACATTTACCATCCGCAAGGGCCAATATCTGAGTTCTTTTAAATTCACCATATCTCTTAAAAGTTTTTACTTGGACAATTAAGAAGTAAATGGAAACAGAAATAAATGGAAATAGTAATTAGTTCTCCTATGACCCAGGAGTTGTCTTAATGTTGTACCCCTTGATTGCACTAATGTACGCAGCTATGATTTAATAAAAAATTAGAATAAAAAATAAAAAGAAAGAAAAATCAACTAAAAGAAAGTAATAATAATAATTGTGAGCCTAACACAGTTTGCCGACCCTGGTAACTGTAACCCCAGACGAGCGTTACTGTGCCCGGTTTTGTTTCCACGGCGGGTCCTTCTCTCTGCCTCACATCTTCCTTCCAGTCCCTTCCTTCCACCTTCCCCCCATAGAAGTGACATGGGAGATGCCTGGCAGGCCCGCTCCTTACGAGACACCACACAGGTGCCTTTAGAGAACCTTCCCTGGGGTCTGAAAAGTCCAGTGAACAGGGAGAGGCCAGGAGACGGGAGAAGCGTGCTCGTCTGCCAGCTGGCAGTTGACTGCATACCATAATCGAACCCAGACTTTAGAAATAGCTCTTGGAGGGCCTGACCATCTCCACACAGCCCACGTCCTGTGTCGCCGCAGTCTCAGCTCTCCAGACGCGCCTGGTGGCGTATCTGCCAGGAAGCTACAGGTGCGGCTGGCGTCCCACACGAGAGGCAAAGCTGCATGTGTGCCCAGAGCTGCCAGGCCGTGGGGCTTTTGACACATGACACACAGTTCCAGCGGAGCTGGTCACAATCAGCATGCTTCATTTTTCCCCTGGCCGTGTCCTTCTCCCCTCTCATGACTGCCAGGCTGGCCTGAAGCTGACATCGCATGCAGGCAGGGGACAGCTTTGAGCTGTCAGCTTGACAGTGCAGAATGTCATTACCTTAAAAAAAAAAGAAAACTTTTTTGCAGGATAGGAAACACTAGTTTCTTGGTAAAAATTTGGTGACTAAGACACATGGCCGGATTTCTTCACTGCAAGTAAACTCACCCATTAAATCTGCTTCCTACCCTCACAGCCCCTTCCCTGGGTGAGGACGCTCCTCAGAGTGGGGCTGTCACAGACAGAATGACATATGTGTAGACCTCACAGGTCAGGTGCTCTTGTGCTCTTGACAGAGACTCCTGAACCCCACAGGGGTTCACACCTGGGTTCCCCCACACGCAGGACATTGGCAGCCCTGTTCCCACAGGGTCACCGAGCTGGGCAGCTTCACGGAAGGGCAGCCGTGCGACTTTCTTGCACAACTGGGCTTCCTGGCAGAGAAGGGGCCATGAAAAGAAATGACAATTTGTTTTTATGTGTTACAACTGAAAACTTTTATTCTGCAAAAGACACTTAAGAAAATGTAAAGATAAGCCACAGACTGAGAGAAAATATGTGTAAAACACGTCTCCATTAAAAGACTTGTATTCAAAATATACAAAGAACATTTATAATGTAACAATAAGAAAACAGAAGCATCAGTTAAAAGACAAAAGACTTGTGCATGTACCTCACCCAAAAAGATATACAAATAACAAGTAAGTATCTGGAAAGATGTTCAAAATTATGTTATTAGAAAATTACAAATTTAAATGACGAGAGTCAACTAAACATCTATGAAAATGGGTAAAATCCAAACAAATTACAATACAAACACTGACACGGATGTTGAGTTACCAATTAACTTATTGTGTTTTATTTGCATTTTTCAGCATTTCCTGGTTGTTTTCAGTGGGATCATTAGTCTTTCCCAAATTTCTTCAAATATCTAAAAGGAATGGTGTGATTTTCTTTTTATAATGCTGACTTTAATGATGTACTTTTATTTTGAATGATAGAAAGTATGTAAAAGCACTCTCTGTAATTAAAATATATTGCAGATGTTAGTGGCAATTTCTCCAAATCAAGCAATTTAGCTTTTATAGGTAGCTAGTATTTGGGAAAGGAGCTTCTGTGGTGACTGATACACGATGAATGAGCAGGAGCCAGAAGGACCACCCAAGTTATGTTCATTAATAATGTTTTCCCTTCAGGTCAATTCAACAAATGTTTATTGACCACTCACTCTATGATGTTGTTCCCAGGACTTCTTATAACCAACCCATGGAATCAGAACCATTTAATTAATCTCACAAACAGAGTTCTTGACTGCCTGTGAGTTGCAGCCCTGCCTCTTGCCCCACAAGACCCTCTCCAGGGAGCCCGAGGCCCATTCTCCAGAGCTCTCCTGATTCTGCCAGCGAGGAGGCCGGCCAGGTCAGCACAGCCCCCCCTACCCAAGGCAGTAGGTTGCAGCATTTGTATTGGTTCTCATTTTCAGGATTAGAAAGACTCGCTTCTTTTTGCATCCCTAATTCTTATTTGTGTGGGTGTCTCGAGGCTGGGCAATGTGTGCACAGCCAACAAGCCACTTTCCCTCTCACCTTTTGTATCCGAGTGTCAGGGAGAAATCAGAAGTCATCAATGAGGAATGCAATTACTAGTCTACAATGTGGGAAACGTAGACAGCTGTGGAACAAGAGCCCCAAACTATAATCTTTGTGCCAAAAACAAAGGTTAGTTTAATAAGTCAACATGGATTCAAGCACTAGCTCCACACTTTGGAAGCAACAACTTTGGGCAAACACAAGTTCGAAGCCACTGTCCCCGTCTGCACTGGGGGGGAAGCAGCCCTGGCCTCGGGGCATCTTTGGCCACTTCTTTGTTACCACCATCTTTTATTTAAAAGAAAATAATTATCAAAATCAGCTTCAGTTGAAGTAAAACTTACAATAAAAGTCAAAGTTCTATCAGGTTTACCTTCAACTCTTTGGACTGTTGCCAGATTTGAATATATAAAATGAGAAATGTCATACTCGTCTCCATGACAATTTTATTTATTTTATTTTTCAGATTCAAGAAATGTCCCTGCTGTGGGTCAGCCTTCTGTCAAGGAGAGAGTAAAACTGTCATTGTGTGACCACCGTAGTGACCCCAGCTGTATTCCGGAGCTTCCTGTGCTCGGTTTGAGATAAAATTTGCAACATCACATCAAGAAAATCAGAAAGTTTTCAAAAATTTCTAAGCATGAAACATTAATTGCTAATATTAGCTAAAATAAAGTGTCTTTTTATTGGATGCTAGTGTGTGCAGAAAAATAAGCAATGGTACAGAAGTAGTTTCTCTAAACAGGCTTCTGCAAAAAACTGAAAGCATTCTTAAATATTGTGATTATACAGACAAAATTAATACACCTCAGAAGACTAGCAGTTAAATAGTAAATGCGTATTTTCAGCTGAAAAATACACAAGCAATATTTTTCCATCTACTCTCTAGCAGTTCTCCCAGGAGCTGCGTGGAGCAGTGATCACGTTTCAATGAGGCTCAACCCAACTGCACGGTGTGTGCTGTTCTGATGTTTGGATACATGTGTTTCAAATTTATATAAAAATAAGAAGGATAATTTACATATTTTCTGAATCAAAGTAGGGTTTTTCAGCAATCTCTCTACCATAAAAGCTGTGCTAACCTTTGGACTATGAGAATATACAGTGCACTCTTAAAATTGTGTAAACAAAAATTTAACTGGATGGTTTTAATATAAAAATCTTCTGAGCCACATGCCTCTTCCTATTTGAACAGATGTTTACTTCTCAGCTTTCTAATAATTCTTTAAGAACACAAAATATGGCCTCATCCGGCTCCCCCAAGGAAGAGTCTCCTCCTCTGGTCCTATTTCTTTAAGAGTGTCTTGGGAGGCAACTTTCAATTCCCACTCTCCTGAAACAGATCTCTGTAGTGCCCCGATTTCTTCATCACACAAAGGTAATAACTCTTTCCTAATGCTCATTCTCCTGCCCTCTTGGTAAAGTAAACACAGCCACAAATCCTTTGATAGCTGGTCGTCCTCTCCCTTGGAAACGATTTCTATTCCCCCTCCTTTGGAAGCTGGGCTGGCTGGCCTTGGCTTTGGCCTTGGCAGACGGAGAAGGGTGGACTGAGTGAGGAGCGGCCAGCTCAGACCTGCCCGGGGGAGAACCGCGGCCCTGCCTGGCCTGCAGGGTCCCCAGCAGCCGATTGCTCTGGGGGGAGGCCAGGTGCAGAGGCTCAGAGCACCTCAGGTGGGGCCCGGGCTGCCCAGTCCCCCAGCCGTCTTCACCTGAGTGCCAGCCCTGAGAGTGGAGCTGTCTTGGGCCTGCCTCTGGGACTGTCCCTGCCACCAGCTAAAATGCCACTGAGAACCCCAGTAAGAGCTACGGATAACAAAATGCACGCTGCTTTAAAAGACTAGGTTTGGGAGAACATTTCTTAAATAAAATTCTCTCCCGCCTGTGGGTGCACCAGGAAAACACCGCCTTTGCTCAAGCTGGGGTGACAACTTCAAACGTCGCCTGCCCTGCATTTCCTTCCTCCTCTGCTCTTGAGGGTGACCATCTCGGGGCTGCCACATGATCCTCAACTTGCTTGCCCCAATCTCCGGTGGAGTCATCAGCACCATCCTTTACCACGGAGCTTCTGGTGACCCTCAGCTGGGGAACGGGGAAATCTCTACCCGGGGGACGTGTCATTCCGTGTTCATAGGACTGTGACGATATTTCATTGTGTGCTGGTTTCTGACATGTATGTTTCTTCTGAAATACAAAGCTCAGTGCCAACTGAGGGGCAGCCCCTCCACGGTCCAGGTAGGGTTCGTCCATGAACAAAGACTCGATGACCTTCCTCTTTGCCCTCCTGAGAGCCCAAGTTCATTTTGGACTCCTATTGAGATTTGTGGTGTCGCTGTTGTTACTGTTGTTGAAACGCCCGCTGTCATGGAGTATTTCTTCCTTCTTTGCTCGTGATGTTCTTTATCTCTAGCCATGAATAGAAAGAACTTCATGTTTCTGTTAAAATGCATAGATCTGATTAAGCTTATTGCTCCAAAGTTTTAAACTCTCTTTTTGTATTTTAATTTTGTTTTCCGTCATGCATGGCTTTAACTTCTATATCAACCCATGAAATATATATAAATAAGGCAAAACCTTATGATCTTACAGGAGATAACACTCAGAAAATTAACATCAGTATATTTTGCATATATATTCATTTAGTCTCTGTATATTCATTCACATATTCATAGTAAGCCTGATTTCTAAGAGTTTCTGAGACGTGATTTAGTGCATGTACAAGATAAGCTGTTTTAACAATATATTTTTTTTTTTTTGTAGAGACAGAGTCTCACTCTATTGCCCTCGGTAGAGTAGCGTGGCGTCACAGCTCACAGCAACCTCCAACTCTTCGACTTAAGGTGATCCTCTTGCCTCAGCCTCCCAAGTAGCTGGGACTATTAATGCCTGGCTATTTTGTTGTTGTTGTTGCAGTTTGGCCGGGACCGGGTTTGAACCCGCCACCCTCGGTATATGGGGCTGACGTTCTACTCACTGAGCAGCAGGTGCTGCCCAACAATATGGTTTAATGGCTCCAACAAATAAGGAGTTTTTGATGTTTAAATATAGAAGTTCCCCCTTACCTTGGGGGACAGGTTCCTCCTATGTGTAGTGCTTTTGCTCAATGCATACATACCTGTGACAAAGCTTAATTTATAAATTAGGCCCAATAAGAAACCAGTGAGTTCTCCTTGGCACATCCTCATTGCAGCAACACTACTTTTGCACAGGGGTCGGGTGGGAGGCCTGTTATCAAGTAAATAAGGACCCTGGAACACCAGCACTGCAATCTCACCACAGTTGGCCAGTCTGACAGTGGAGACAGCTTCTGAGGGGCTAACCGGCAGGGAACACATGTGCTCCCGCTAGGACGGCAGACTGGTGGGGCGACTTACTGCTCAAGGGAGAGAAGGATGGGAAGTGTGGGCGCTCCCATCCCTGCCACACACAGCCCTTCAGTTAGTTCCAGGCATCTCATCACCCTTGAGGGCAGCCCTTGGCCAGCTGGGCTGCGTAAACGGTCTCCTGGCATGGACAGCATGCTGCCTCCTAGGTCCTCTTGGTTTTTCAGTTTCATAATCTTTTTAACAAAGGAAATGAATTTAATCTACAATCATTTGTTCTTCATATGATTATGGATTAAACTTCCTATGGTTTCCTGCAATGAAATCTTACCCTGTGGAATTATAGAACTTTTTTTTTTGAGACAGAGACTCAAGCTGTCCCCCTGGATAAAGTGCCGTGGCATCACAGCTCACAGCAACCTCCAATTCCTGGGCTCAAGCGAGTCTCCTGCCTCTGCCTCCCAAGTAGCTGGGACTACAGGCTCCCACCACCACACCCGGCCATTTTTTGGTTGCAGCCGTCATTGTTGTTTGGTGGGCCCGGGCTGCATTCGAACCCACCAGCTCAGGTGTATGTGGCTGGTGCTTTAGCCACTTGAGCCACAGGTGCTGAGCCAAATTTACAGACCTCCTAAAAATGCATTATGAAATTTGCTCAGGATTGAAACCGAATTCACCCATCTTTGTGTAATTCTGCCTTCTTCGTTACTCTTTTCCCAAATCAGAGTATTTGTGTATCCCTTTCCTTCCAGGCCCCTTCCGTTTCCCGGGTCTCCCTCAAGGGTGGAGCTGACCAGAGTTCACATCCTCCAGTCCAGTCCTTTCATGCCCAGGGCTGCCGACACAGTCAGGACACCAGAGCTGCCAGTGCTCCGTATTAATCCCTTCACCAGGCTACCTGGAAGCCTGGGTTCAGCTATGTGGAAGTCACATTTATTTTTATCCTTTTCAGTTTGAGAATTAGTCTCATAGAGAAGTTTTGCTTTTTCTATGTCACTGGCTCCAAGCTATAGTTCTATTCGTACCCAAATCTCTTTTCTCTGAACATAACTAAAATGTCCTTGATACTTCCTGAAATTATTCAGACAGTAGCAGGCCACAGTCTCATCTAATTTTTTTCTTGTCTAAGTGTCCATTTTTTATAGTCCCTCATTTTATTATCAGGTCATTTTCGATAAAAAATAGTGAGGCTGAGGCAAGAAAATTGCCTAAGCCCAAGAGCTGGAGTTTGCTGTGAGCTGTGACTCCACAGCACTCTACCAAGGGTGATAAAGTGAGACTCTGTTTCTAAAAAAAAAAAGTAACCCATAAAAATTTTGGCTTTCCAACCTCAGGATGAGGCCCAGGGTCTTCTCTCCAGGTGTCGAGTTCCTCACCAGGTTTCACCCACGCTGGGGAAGCTGTCTCGGCCCCTCTTGTTGTTCCTTGCAATCATCACTTTGCCATTTCACCTTTGATTTTGCTGTTATGGGAATAATTTCTATGTCTCTATACCATAAAGGGCAGACACTAAATAAGTATTCTTTAAGTAAATCATCATAACTACATCTTTGAGAGCTTCGTAAACACCTTGACATATCGACCTCTGAAGAGCATTTAAAAAACTAAATGTACATAATTATGATTCAATAAAATTATTAAAAAAAAAAAACTAAATGTCCATTGAGAAACTCTAAGAAGGGGCTTAACAAGATTGGTCCGAGCCTCATACAAATTTGATCTTTGAGCCACTTTTTAAATATGTGACCTATTCCACACATATAGCATTCCAAGGAAAACATATTAGAAAATGCTTTACGAAAGCAGGGAATCAGAAAAAAAAAAAGATGATACATTCATAAGACATTAACTTGATTCCCTGAAGTATTCTAGATAAATAATATTTATCTAAAAATAATGATGTCTGTCCTTCACTTTCTGGTGAGTAATTTTTATTTATTTTTCTTATCTTATTACAATGGCTGACATTTTTAGATAATAATAAATACTAACAATAATAAAAATAAAAATTTTGTTTTCTTGCACATTCTTCTAAGACTTAGCTTTTAATCAAGTACATTGCATACTAAGTCTGTAGACAACAGTGTCTTTTACCTTAAAATAGACACACTCTTCCCAGTATCTTCTTACTCTTAGGTAACACAAAGAGTTTATATTTTAATTTGTAAGGCTATTACATTTAATTAAACATATTTTAACTTTTAGTAAAATGTTGTTTTTTCACTTACTGTTTTTATAATTGTAACCAACTGTTATCACTATCAGGCTAAGTACTAAATGTTATATCTCATTTAACTTCTGCATAATAATATGAGTTAAGTATACTTTTTCATGTTCCTTTTCCATATAAGGAAACATGGTTAAGTAGGTTCAGTATCTACTGGATGGTAAGGTCAGAATATGAAGAAGTTATGACCAACCCCATAACAGATGTGCCTTACAGAGGAATATTAAAAATTAGATTTTGTATGACAAGTTTGATACCAGACTATAAAATAGTTATTAAATAAATTGAATATATTTTCATGACTTGGAAATGTTCTGTGACAATTTATAATTCATAACATTTTTCATGTCTTTGTGGTGAAATAGAAACAACCTGGGTGGTGAATCCTTAATAGTTATTTATTTTATTTACTTATTTTATGCCCTTTAACTTTTCCTGAGATAATTTTAGCAATTTATATTTTTCTAGTAAATTGTTCTTTTTCCACAAAATAATTTTTTCATTAACAAAGTTGAATGCTACAGTCTATTTTTCAATATTTATAACAACTTTTAAAAATACGTAAGTTGAAAGAACGATGAAAACATACCCACCAACTTAACTCACAAGTGAATATTTTTTTATCTAAACAGGTGACTCAAGGAATAGGGCGCAGTACCCAAATACTGGAGGTGGTGGTTTCAAACCAGTCAGGGCCAAAAACTGCAACAACAAAAAAATTTTTTTTATCTAAACAATTGGCAGATATTATGTGTCTTCATCAATAAATACTTTAGCATCCATAAAAAGGGGACATATTCCAATATAGGAATAAGTCATAATAATATTACCAATAATCCTAATGTCATGAAATATATGGTGTATATTCAAATTTTCCATATTTTATTAATTATAGCTTACAAGCTTTTTAAATAGTTGACTTATGTTCCAGACAATGTTCTGTGTATTATATATGAATTTCACAATAAAATTCACAAACTCATCCTAGAAAAAGTCCTCCACACCTCATTGCTAAACATCGCTGTGGTCCCCTCTGAAGCCCTCCACTTGGGAAGCTCCGTACCAATGCCAGTGCTGAGCCCACCCTCCAATGCAACTTTGGAACTCTTTCTGGAATGGACATCAGAGCTGTCATAACAAGGTCTGAACATTAAGTTCACAAACTCATCCTAGAGGGGCAGCAGTTCAAAGGTGACCGTAGTGATATTCAGCAAAAAGGGATGTAGCATTTTTTCTAGGATGAATTGTTCGACTTCATGTAATGAAATACGTCTCTTCAATCTCTGATCTAGACAGGTCGCCACTATCTCTTTATTGTGCACATGACGTGTGTTATCAGAGATACATTTTCCATATTTTTAAATGTTCCACATTCGGGATTTATCTCAAGATTGTCATTTAACTTTTCTATGCCCTGCATTTACAGTACACTTGAAGTTGGGTGTGAAGGCCTATTTAGACTCAGGTTCAACTTTCCTGGCAAGAACACTTCTCTTGCGTTAAGACATCTCACACAGCAACACGCAGGGAGGCAGGGCTGTCTGCTTGTCCACTGTTAGTGATGCAAAGTTTAATCATTTGTCAGAGTTCTTTTCTTCATTCTGAAGGTAGAGAATAATTTGGGGAGAAAGATAATCTATGACACTGGCATCTAATTATGATCCTTGCCTAAACTAATTATTTCAACTGGGGCTGTTGAAAGAAGAGTCACAGATGAGGGAAACATTTGAAATCTCTTTTTCTCTCTCTCTTTTGCTCTTTCAATGTATAATGTGAGTATCTTTATGGACATAGATTTTTATGTATTCAATGTTTTTAAATAAAATATAACCATTCTGGTTACTGCTCAAATACTCCTAAATTTAACTAGTAAGATTAATTTCCATCTGGC
Source organism: Arctocebus calabarensis (assembly GCA_963573935.1). Taxonomy (NCBI): domain Eukaryota; kingdom Metazoa; phylum Chordata; class Mammalia; order Primates; family Lorisidae; genus Arctocebus; species Arctocebus calabarensis. The sequence continues at coordinate 5,188 of CAUYON010022037.1, read as the reverse complement.
CTGTTACTTTTTTGTGACTCCCTATTAGTCTAGAGGCATTTCCTTGCTCCTGGGCTCACCTTCTATTTTATATTTTATCTGCTCTGAAGAATAATTATCCTCAAGGACCTTTTTTTTTTTCTTTAATATGGCATGTTGTCAATAACCATAATCTGGGAACAAAAGATGCTCATTGCTACTAAAGGGTCAGTGTTTATAGGTCTAACTGGCAGAAGGTATAAGGGATAGATACAGGCAGTCAACATGCAGACATTCCACACACATATTGCTCTTGATAAAAGGATTTTCTGTATTATTTAATATATGTAAATTATTTAAAATTCACTACACATAAATATACTGAATCAAAATTAAGACTACTTGATAGTTATTGCTTTATTTTTAAGGACTTTTCTGATAGGGTTGTGCAATAGAGTTCTATATTAAACGTAATTTGAAGTAATTCAAATGAATTATTGCAGTGAATATGCAGTTAATTGATTTGAATCTATTTTTCTCTAACTTTGCTTTGTTTTCCTTTTAAATTTATATTCTATGATTCATAAACCAAAATTAAACTAAAGGGTTTCATTTCCATCCCCAGCACATTGTTTTCTCCTTCCTTGTACAAAACAGCACAGTATTCTTACAGATTCACACGTTGCCTTTTCACGTCATGTGTATATCAGGAAATGAGCACAAAGGGGTCTTCCTCATTCCTTCTGAAGCCGCTGATACTCCCCTGTGGAGTAAATCATAATTTCCTGAGCAGGCCAACTATTTCTGAATATTGGGGTGGCTTCTGATATTCCGTTTGTAAAACTGTACAACCTTGCATTAATTTCATTTGTATTTGTGGAGATGTACCTTCAAGTCAGATTCTTAGAGACAGTTTCATTAGGCCAAGGGTAAAGGTATATGTAATTTTGTTAGGTACTGACGAATTATCTCTAAAAGTCCATTTACAGTAGAACCTATATAAGTTGACTACCCAAGGGACTGTAGCAAGCTGGTCAACATATGGAGGTGATCAACAGAAGGAACAAGGCCTGCTGTTCTGAGCTACAGATGTGGAGCTGATCTGGTCTGTGTAAAGTAGTCAACTTAAGGAGGTGGTCAGTGTAGAAAGCTGGTCAACTAAGGAGGTTCTTCTGTATATGAAAGTGTTAGGATTTCTCTCATTTTGTTCCTATATTTTGGTTATGTATTTTAAACATACAGTCTATTAGGGGAGAAATGAATCTCCATGTGGCTTGAAACTCCTTTTCACTTCTAATGGCTAAAGTTCTTCATGTGAAGAAGATTAATGAGGATTACTTTGATCCTTAAGTATCCTATTAACTATTGTTCATATGTATTAGAGAACATGTTTGTTTACATGTATGAGGAGGCTTTCCATTTTCAGGTTTTTGAAGCTTATTGAGCTTTGACCACATGATGAATGCTGGTGAATATTCCATGGACACCAGGGAAAGAAAGTGTCTCCTGTCCTGGGGTAGCAGCACTCAACACATTATTGAACAATTACATCGAATGTTGACTTCCTTATACATATAGAGAAAGAAAGACGTGCATTACTCTACCCCTGCTATTCTCCCTCTACCATTACCCACCCTTGCTTTGTAACACTGTGTCACTGGGTACAGAGCACGTATGACCACCGAGTCTGTCTGTGAGTTTCTGTCCATTTCCATGAAAGTTGACTCACTCATATAAAGTACATCTTCTCATTCTGTTTTCTATTTTAATTTCAGATATTTTGAATCTTGTATATTGGTTTGCTTTGCCTCCATTCTTTTTATCCTGATTCATTCTTAGATTTGGGGGTCCTTGCCCTTAAAGTTCAGCAGCTCTGAGCCACGTGAGAGAAGGTTGCGTCTGAGGTCCAACAGTGTGCCCTCAGGACTGGTAGGAATTACTTGAGAGCCTTTGAGTATCACAAGCTTTCTTCTCTGGGCTTCTGTTCCCTGCCCCCCATGACCTCCCGCCTGTCCCCTCCCTCACCTAGACCCCATTATGTTGGAGAGTCCAGAGCCGCGTCCTTCCCTATCAATACTCAGTCCTTACCATCACCGTCTGCTCAGCATCTGCACCACGTGAAAGTGGAAAAGCAAGAAAAAAACCTTTAGATCCTCCCCTGGGCTGTCCCCATGGCCACTGCTATCCCAGGCCACAGCAATTCCACACTTCTCCCTGATGGACCCCAAACCAGTATCCTCTCTGGCTTCTCTCTAACATCCCGCATCCATCCAGCCATAAAAAGTTCCTTATGTTTTGCCCTGGGTTGAATTGTATTCACCATAAAGATGTCTCCATGTCCTAAACCATGGTTCCTCTGAGTATGATCTTATATGGAAACAGGGTCTTGAGGATGGGACCCAGTTAAGATGACGTCACAATGGATTAGCGTCATCGCTGAGGACACCAATCGTGGGCATCCCTGGAGCCCGTCTAAGGGAAGGAGAGGGAGAATTGGTCACAGAGACACGGAGAATACACAGAGGGAAAATGACCCTGGAAAGAGGGACACAGATGCGAGTGCTGCCGCAGAGGCCAAGGTTGACAATAACCATCAGAAACAAGGAGAGGAGGCTGGCCTGCCCGCTCCCCTCCTGGGTCTGCTACCGCCTAGCAGCCGGAGCACTCCACGCAGCATGTTAGGTCCTGCCTTCCGTCTCACCCGCAATAACAAAAGGCCCCTGATAAGTCAGACCTCACCACACCTGAGCCTCCATCTCCCACTGCTCTGCATCCACACCGCCCTTACCAGCCACGTGGGGCTAAGCACCATCCCGCCCCAGGGCCCTTGAACTTCCCCTCCAGCTGCACCTTTTCTCCAATTTATCTGAGCACTCCTTCACTCCACGCTTTGTTCAAAAGACAGCTTCACAGTGACAGCTGCTGGCTCCTATTACAAACTGCACCTCCTCTCCACTCTCCTCCTTGTCTTATGCTTTATCTCTTCATATCACTTTCTAACTTTTATTATATTTTAACATTTACGTTTATTGGTTTTTGACCCCCTTACAACGCACGGTCCCCAAAGCAGGGCTTGTCGTCTACTCTGTTTCCTGCTGTGTCTATTACACCTAGAACAAGCACATGGTAGATATTCGGTACAGTCTAATGATGTGAAGAAACACTGCTAGCTTTTATGTTTTGACTTTGTCTGATCACTCATATCTTTCAGTTCAAGAGGTAAACACTTGTATTTATTGTCAGTACTATCAGTACTTTTCTCATAAATTATATTCTTTTTTTTATTGTTGTTGGGGATTCATTGAGAGTACAAAGAACCAGGTTACACTGTTTGCATTTGTTAGGTAAAGTCCTCTTATAATTGTGTCCTGCCCCAAAGAAGTGTGTGACACACCGTGACCCCCCCACTCCACTTCCTCCTTCCCTTTCTCCGCTCCCCTGTTCCCCCACCCTCTGCCATGTACTAGCATCAATTGTCCTCATATTAGAATTGAGAATGTTGGATTCTTGCTTCTCCATTCTTGCGATGCTTTACTAAGAAGAATGTGTTTCAACTCAAACAAGATTAATACAAAGGATGTAAAGTCACCATCTATTTTAGCCACTGAATAGTATTCCCTGGTATACATATACCATAGGTTGTTAATCCATTCCTGCGTTGGTGGCCATCTAGGTTGTTTACACAATTTGGCAATTGTAAATTGAGCTGCAATAATCAGTCTGGTGCGAATGGCAGATGTCCTTGTGATAAAATGATTTTTTTTTCTGGTTATATGCCCAGTAATGGGATTATAGGATGAAATGGGAGGTCTAGTTTGAGTTTTTTGAGGTTTCTCCATACTTCCTTCCAAAAAGGTTGTCATAAATTTATTTCAACAAGTTTTAGCCTCTATTTTTCTATCTTGTGGATAGAAAAATACTTTGAACATTTGAATAAAGTTTTCAATTATTAATTAGAGATTTAGTGTTTACATATCTGGTTTTTATTTCTGAAATTGATTCACTGTATTTACTGAGAAAATATGTTAAATTTTATCAACCTCAAGGAGAAAATAATGGTTTATTATTCCTATGGAAGATTTGCCAATCAAGCAATACTTCTATTTTCTCACTTTCTTCCCTTTTCTTATTGAAATTCTCATGGACTGGTAGACTCATTTTTTTATTTTCCAATTATGAATATCAACATACAACATATTTTCTTAAATTATAATTGATTAGCTTCATTTTGAAAAGTATTTTTGACCATAACTATTGTTCGCCAGTTGTACATTCGTGTGGTTCCGATGCTTGCCATAAGCCCTCATGCCACTCATTTTGTTCTTGCTTTTAAAATAAAATTAATGTCATAGTTTTCTTTGAAATTCTCAAAGTTAACTTGTTTTTAAAGAAATATCATAAGAAATAACATTTTTTACTTAATTTCACCTTTCTATGATGTTATTATTGAACAACTTTACGAGGCACACAGTTCTCGGCTACTTCTTTCCTCTCCCCTCCCTGAGAGCCCCTCTGCGTCCAGGAGAGACACTGTCCTCTCCTCGCTTGGTATTTAATGTGTGGAGGGCAGCTCTGCCTTCCTTTCATTTGGTAAACAATATTTTTTTTGTACTGGTCATCACAATTGTCACCTTTCTATGTAGACTTTTGTATTATTTCCTTTTTCTCTTCCTTTTATCTCCCCTCCTTTGAAACTCAACTTCTTAATAATTTGGAGTAGTATATATAAACCTTTCTTTGTCAATCAGATCTCATCATGTTACTTTAAGTCACTTTCCACAATCATATTTCTTTTTTTTCTATTAATAATTTTATTAAATCATAATTGTGTACATTGGTGCAATCATGGGGCACAATGTGCTGACTTCATATACTGTCTGAAATATTTTGGTCATACTGTTAAACAAAGCCTTCATGGCATTTTCTTGATCACTATATGAAGACATTGATATTCTACATTTAATAAGTTTCACCAGTACCCTGCTAAGATGCACTGTAGGTGTGATCCCACCAATTGCCCTCCCTCCATCCATCCTCCCCCTTCCCCTCCCCACCCATTCCCATTTCCCAGTATTATTGTGCTATAATTGGGTTTTAGCCTTCATATGAAAGCTATAAATTAGCTTCATATTAGGGCTGAGTACATTGGATACTTTTTCTTCTATTCTTGAGATACTTTGCTAAGAAGAATATGTTCCAGCTCCATCCATGTAAACACAAAAGAGGTAAA
>CAUYON010022036.1:0-12600 GCA_963573935.1 Arctocebus calabarensis | reverse complement strand
ACGGTATTTAATGATCAAATCAGGGTAATTGGTATATCCATTACCTAAGACATGTGTCCTTGTGTTGGGTACATTACAGTTCTTATCTTATAGCTATTTTAAAGTATACAATGAATTTTTGTTAACTGTAATTTTCCTACTATACTGTCCAGTAGTAGAATTTATTCCTTCTGTGTTTTTGTGCCCCTTAACCATCCTCTGCACTTCCCTTCCCAGCTCCTAGTAACCACCAATCAACTCTCTACCTCTGTGAGATCCACTTCTTTAGCCCCCTAATATGAGTGAGAGCATGTTAGAGTTATTGTTTTCTTTCTGGCTTATTTCTGTTAACATGATGACCTCCAGTTTCATCCATGTTGCTGCAAAAAGGATTTCATTCTTTTTTATGGGCAAATAATATCCCATTGTTCATATATAGCACATATTATTTATACAGTTTATTCTTTATTTTTTATTTTTTATGTAGAGACAGAGTCTTACTTTATTGCCCTCCGTAGAGATCTGTGGCATCACACAGCTCACAGCAACCTCCAACTCCTCGGCTTAGACGATTCTCTTGCCTCAGCCTCCCCAGTACCTGGGACTACAGGTGCCCACCACAACTCCCAGCTATTTTTCTGTTTTGCAGGTCGGCCGAGGCCGGGTTTGAACCCACCACCTTCAGTATATGGGGCCGCACCCTACTTCATAAGCCACAGGCACTGCCCCTTTATTTATTTATTTATTTTTATAATTTTATTGAATCATAATTCTGTACATTGGTGCAATCATAGGGCACGATTCATATACATTCAGAAATGTTTTGATTGTACTGTTACAGATAGCCTTCATGGCATTTTCTTGATCACTATATAAGGACATTGATACTCTACATTTAATAAGTTTCCCCAGTACCCTGCTAAGATGCACCGTAGGTGTGATCCCACCAATTGCCCTCCCTCCACCTATACTCCCCCCTCCCCTCCCCTCCCTTTCCCCTTTCCCTGTATTCCTATGCTATAATTGGGTTTTAGCCTTCATATGAAAGCTATAAATTAGCTTCATATTAGGGCTGAGTACATTTATACCAGAATGTTTATTGCAGCCTCCTCTCTTTGAAATGGAATCATCTCAAAAGCTAACACCTGATCTCCCAGTTTCCTGGGCGGAGAGGGACTGGACTTGTCACCTTGGAAAACCTATCCAATATAACAGGTTGCGTTCTCTGCGCTGCAGATCAGAGAGAGAGCTCTTTCTGTTTCCCTAATCTTTCTAGCAGATTTCCTGGGACAAGCACCTCATTCTGATGAATGTTTACTCGCTAATAAAACTTTTCTCTTTCACTTCCACCTTTATGGAGAGGTTTTCCTGGGATGGGAGGAGATTTTGCTTCTAATTATAGTTTGGCAACAATTTCAACCCTGTCCCTAGGGGAAGTACATCCAGCCCTCACCCACATCATAGCTCACTAGAAAGGGCAATTTCCAGCCCAGCCACCCTCTGCCTTCTCCTCATCACCCCTTTCCAGGCTTCCTCCAAGGTTATTTCTACTTTAGTGACTTCATATTTTGAGCTCCTTCTTCTTGAGAGGGTCATTAAGTCCTATACAAGTGTCAACTCAGAGAGCTGACCATCCTAACTTATTTTATTCTTGTATTTTCCATATAATATACATAACTACCATATTTATGCATATATACATGTATATACTTTTTTCTTTCCTTTTCTTACTTGTGTTATATCTTTCCCCCTTTATTGGAAGGTAAATTCCTTGAGAAGATGGACTTGATCTTTCTGGTTCAAAACTATAGTTTCTCTTTTGGGAGCAAAAATCATCTCTCAACTAATATTAGTTGAATGAATGGAAGAATATTCATTAACTCTGAAGCATCTTGACCAGTAACCTAAAATAAACTATTTATGTAATAATAGACGAATGATTATGGGTCTGTTTAATATTAGTTTTTCCCCTGAAATTTTATTTTTACCGAAGAGTGATGGAGAAATGTTTATAGTTGTTAGAAAAAAAAGAAAGCACTTGGAAATGAAGAGCTTCTATTTCAACACACACACTTATCTTTTCTTGTTTCCTGTATTTCTCTTTGGCCATTCGGAAGCAGGGTAAGTTTGATATTGCCCCTGCCAGACAATACAAGGAAATGTAAAATTATCACTTTATGGTGATATACTCATCATGCACTATTCTTTTCCCTCCGCATAGCCAGCACGGAATTTTGTTTTTAATCACTGTCCCTGTGATTTAAAATATCATACTTCTTCCTGTGAAAGTATATTCAAGACCTTGGCCAAAGGCCAGCCTGTGAGATTTTTGCCACTATCCCCTGCTCCCATCCTGTCCATACTAATTATGGTATTGCAATAAAAATATTAAAAAGCTGAACAAATGAAGACAACTGGGTTGCTGTATTCATTTCTCCACAGCCTTGTTTGCAGGATCTAACATGCGAGTTTTCTTTCTTGAATATTTACACGTGAAACATGTCTTTAAAGAATGGAGCCACTCTCCATCCGTCTTAACTTGATCTCACTAATCTCACAGTTATTTTTCAACAAATATTTGACAAACACCAATCATGTGCCAGGTGCTGTGGTTGACAACACAAGTGTAAAGGCAAGATCCCCACCCACTAGCACACTCTGTGCTGTGGTTAATTCCAGAACAGAAATACCAAGGGTCAAATACATTTGGGAAAGAGACAACACATTTCAACCCAATATCTCAGGTTAAAAATAACTAAAGACTACACATCCAGTAACATAGAGTGAGTTTCCTTTTAAGCATGTCTAAATATTTTTAAACTATCCCATCATATGCAATGAGTTATTAAATCTCCAAACCTACTAGCAAAGAAAATTAGGCTAATAGAGGTAACTATTTAGGGATATAATCATGATATGCTATATTGTCACATATATTTTTAGACTTTTTCCACAATCAACAAATAAAAATGATGACATTAAAATACAAAAGAAGGCCAGGCATAATGGCACTGTAATCATAGCACTTGGGAGGCCAAGCGGGGAACAAATTAACTCCCCCAAGGTAGAACCCTTCATCAGTGACTGATGACCATTGCAGAATGCTCCAAATCCCTTGCATCTCGGATGGGATGGCCTTGAGGCACATGTCCCACACTGTCACCCAGCATAACTCAGCTCCACTTGCCCATGGGGGTCACCGCCAGCTTGTCAATGAACCTCTTCTTCCCACTCACCTCCTCACTGCCCTGCTGCTGTTTCCTGGGCTCTCCTTCCAAGTAAACTACGTGAACTCTGATCAGAATGTAACTGCCAGAGAACCAGCTTTTTAGTGAAACCAAACTTCTTTCCTCCACCAAGACTTTCCTCGCTTTGATTCTTAGCAGATGTTCCAGGCTTTTTCATGACACTCGGCCCTCTGTTGTGGCTGCATCATGAGAGCCTGGAAAGGCCCAGTGTTGCCCTGGGGACAGTGGCATCAGCTAGTGAGAGCCCACTGTTGGCATTTCCTCTCAACTCCACCTCCAGTGGTGCCATGTTGATAGGTTGAAATCAAGCATATTTCACCATCAAGCATGGTAGGAATATTTGCGTTATAGAAATCAGTAAATGTCATGCATCAAATCAGTTCTTCCTTCTTCTTCTCCTCCTCTTCCTCCTTCTGCTTACCAGGTGTTAAGTTTACTGCCTGTGAACCAAACCCTCCTGTTTCCAACTTAAATTTTTCCACTATGGTGCAATATCTGTGTCTAACCAGCTTTCAAGATACGTGTCTCCTGTGATTACAAATAACCCTATAGGGGTCTCAACTTTGGGGCTCAATGTTAAGAAGATATAGGCAAGAAAAAGGGTAGAAATGGCATGTGGGTCTCTGTTAACCTCCGGGTACAAACACCCCATCCACTGACGTCAACCCACAGGTGCTTCTAGTGCTTAAGGTATGACACACTCTCTTGGAGGTGAGCAAAAGGATCCTGGGTTCAAAAGAAATAAACCAATAAGAAATAGGGTGAACTTTTCATAGGTTTTTCTAAGGGTTAGGGGTGGGCTCTGAAGGTTTTTAATGTCCTTTAATCTGCTGCTGACTAAGCAGGAGCCTTGCTGTCACCCAGAGTCCTCTGTTCATAGGTCATTTGGGCCAAGAAAAGGGAAAATGAGAATTATAGGCTCTCGAGTAAATAATAAAAAACCAAATCCCGGAAGGGGCTCCCTTGCCTGTTTTTTGTTTTTGTTTGTTTTTTACTCTCTCAGTAAACAGATTTCAGCATCTCCCTCCTTTCCCGGGTCTGTGCTTTCCATGAGGAAGCCATTCATCAGAGCAAGGCATCCTGCCGTCTGCAGGAGGGAAGCATTCCCAAGCAAATGCAGAGATGCTTTGTCCTCAAAAGCACGACTGAGTCACTTTAAAAAAAAAAAAAAGTCAAGGGGCTGTATCTGTGCTGCCCGGTAGAGTGGGCAGCAGCCCCGTGTGACTAGTGGGCCTAGTTTCAAATGAGACCTGTGTGAACTGAGGCGGGCTGTAAGTACACAACACATACCAGACTCTGGAGAGGTAATTTGAAGAGACAACTGTGAAAATAGCCCAATAATTTTCATATTGATTAAATGTTGACTGACAGTGTTTCAGATATATTGGGTTAAATAAAATACATTAATAAAATCAATTCCACCTCTTTCTTTTTTAGTTTTTTTTTTTTTTTCTTTTCTCACATAATGAGACTACTTGTGTTTTTATTGGGCTCTGCTGGGTTATGGAGGGACCTCTGCTAATGAGCCCTTGAAATGTTTACTCAGCTTCTGTTTAAAGATCTTTAGTGGCACAAAGGGTGAGATCACATGTGTGGTACATATTCGAAGGGTCAGGAGAAAACTAAATATGGATCAAAAATGTTTTCATATAGTAAACGAGAAAATATCATGAATTGTATGTCAATCAGGTTGATAAAAATATCTCAGATTGCATGTGAAGCCCCCACACTGTACCCCTATGGTTGAACTAATGTACACAGCTATGATTCAATAACAAAAAAAAAATAATAAAGATCTTTAGTGGCAGAGAACGCACTGTCCTAAGCAGACAGTTCTATTCGGGACAACACAAACCTTGGAGGACTTTTACTGGTCTTAGTTTTTACCTTTGGGGCCGTGAAGAATATTTCAGTCCTCTTGCACAAGGAAAACATCTTGGGAAAGATGAAAATCATAGAGAAGCTGCACCCTACCTCGCAGTCTTTCCAAGTCCCAGTTAAGGAGCTCATATCCAGCACCACTCATTCACTGAGCGAAGGGATTTATAGACAGGACAACGGTGAAATATCTTCCCAGGCTCCAGGAATCTTTTCTTAGTATCGTTGCATGGGAAACTTCTCTTTTAAATGCTTATTATAATACTTTTATTGGACATTTTATTACCATGGGGGGGGGTAATGTCACTGCCTTTAATAGCGAACACTTGCAAAGCACTAAGAATCATACTCCATTCTAAACATCTCACGTGTTGTAACTCATCGGCTCATCACAACGCATGGGGAGGAGGGACTAGTCTCCCCCTTTCATAAATGTGGAAATTAAAGAGCAAGGAAATGAAGTAAGCTGCCCAAGGTCACACAGCTAGTAAATGAGAGGCAGGGGGCAAACCCTCCTTGCTGTCTCCTGTGTCTTTAGAATCACTGTTACATAATGCTTATGGTTTGACATTTGTGGTAGAAACTTCTCTCCCTAGCAAGCTTCCCCTCCCCCACGATTGTATCAGCTCACAGACAAATCAAGCTCAGTGTTTGTTAATTTGATAGAAATGAAGGAGGATCAAAAACCAAAAAAAAAAAAAAAAAAAGTTGAGTTTAAAATCCCTTTCACATCATCTCCAAATATAACCGGGAATGAAGATGCTTCCAGGCACGCTCATTCTGAAGTTTAAGCAGGTTGAGTCCAGACAAATAGAAAAGACAGACTTGTTAGTGGCTGCGAAAATCTGAAAAGCTCTGAATCTGTTGCTAATGAGCAAAAAGTCTCCAGGAAAAAAGAAAAGGAATAGCAGTTCGAACAATGTAGAATACAGATAACAGTGAGCTTTCTAACCACAAAATGTTTGAATGATGAAAATGAAGCACAGGAAAAAAACGAGCGTAGAAGGTGAATGGACTTGCTCCTGAAGGGAAGATCTGCCATCACATCCTTGCAATGAAGATGCGGAAGACACTCTACTGCCCTCCTTGCAGGCAGACACTCAGAAGGTATTTGGGGGGAGTTAGAAATACTGTGAACTGGAAACCAGAATGAACAAACTGCAGAGGAAGAAATCTGCGTGACTCAAACAGGGAAGGAGGTGCAGGAGATGAGAGAGCTCAGAAGGAAGTTAGAGGCTCTGAGGGGCTCTGGGCCAACCAGCAGGTGTACCAGAGCAGCAGCCTCCTCCCTCCTCGGGCTCCCCAGCTGCCATGCCTGGTGAGCAGGTGCAAACACTTCCCCACAGAAAGTGTACAGGTGTTTGAAGGACTGTTAACATTGACCCAGGAGAAGGGGTGTGGCGTAGGCCCCCAGATCAGACTTACCCAGTAGCTGCACAGCGCTGGGAAGGAGGGAGACGAACACCAGCAGCAGGGCCAGCCTCATGGCCCAAAGCTTATCCTTTTCTTCCAGGGATGGAGAGGAGGGTGCGGTGCAAAAAATCAAAACAATTAGGGCACCTGTTGAGTGCCCCCCAACCTTACCTGAGTGCCCCCCAACCTTACCCGAGTGCCTGGAGCTACCCTGCTGAAAAGAAGGCCGGAGGAAACGCTCGCTTTTAAAGGGCTCCTGAATTTAGGGAAAACCTCCAATAAGGAGATATCCTGTCACATGAGGGTGGTTGGAAAAACAGGAATTCAGAAGTTACAACTTTGCTTTGTAAGCTAAGTTCTGAGAAAAGCAGAGACAGAGGAAGGGTAGAGAGGGACATGTGTGGGAGAGGGGTGAAGAGGGGGCGGGAGGAGAGGGGGTGGTGGGGAGAGGTGAAGAGCCAGCCTGGCATGCTGGGGCGGGGAGAAGTGAAACAGGCCCTGCCCTCCTGGCCTTCTCAGATGGGGCTGGGTGGGGACCAGGCTGCAGGCCATTTACCTGGGCCGGAAACGGAGCTTCCCCTGGGAAGCCGCTGAGTCAGGGGTCCTTCAGCTGACAATCTCCACTCTAAAGGGCCCGAAGCCACAGGCACAGAAAAAGAACATTTTTATGCTGGAAATATTTCTCTCATTCTCCAAATTCAATCTTTTATTTCCTTAGAACTTTGAAAGAAATAGTTCACAGGGAACTTTGCTCCTCTACCTAGAAGAAAAGTGAAAGAGAAGCTAAACCTAAGAAGGAATCTCAATAAGGCCAGGAAGGAGAAAGTTCTAGAAGCCCATCTTTTGGCACTGTATTCTCCCAACAGCCTGGGAGCACAATGCCAAAAGATTTGCTACAAACCCTTACTGCCCAGCCTCAACGATAGTGGTCTTCTGTGGGTGCGGAGGGGTGCTTTTGCTAGAAGAAAATCTGGTCATTTGGTCAAAAGATGTATATTCATTTCTTGGCAAGGGAAATTCTTAAAGTAAAAAAAGAAGTTAATGGGACTTTCATTAAGAATAAAACAACCTCCCACACATCTATTTTGTTATTTTTCAGAAGTACAACATGAATTAAGAACATTGTGAACAGAAACTAATGATTAGACAGCCAACCCGCCACTGGAGCATGGGCAATGTCAGAAATTCAGTGCTGGCAGCACTGTGTGCTTGGAGATACTCAATGAATAGTTTATCTTCAAACAGAAATGTTCAACATTCACCATCTTCGCAATAAAATTACGAAATTTGTTTCCTATTAAAAATGTGATATAGTTTAGATACTGATTGTCTTTAACAATTCTAACTTTAGATTATTTTGACAGGAGGAAAATGGAGAAAAAGTAGGACAGAGAACCAACGTTTCTTTGTTTCTGACAAAACTAAGGAACAGATAAAGCCAGCATGTTTCTTTCTAAGACTTTGTTTCAGTGATTTGTCCTTGAAAAAAATATTTTTAATGGATCATTTGTGGCTTTTAAATGTGAATTATATACAAAAAAGTTCCTGCCACATTTAGATTTATGTAGATTTCGGAAGTGAATAAAATCTTGGTGCATTATCTTAACAATCACATACAAGGTTTGTTTTTCTGATACACAAGGGTGTTCTATCACATTTGTACAGTTAAAAAAAATCAGGATTAGTCATAAAATATGTGGTTTTGAAACAAAGTGAAACCAACTGTCCCACAAAGAATTTACCCCCAAATCTTGACCTTATTGAAACAAAGATTTAACAGGCTGGAAGAGGAAACCAAGGCAGATGAGAAACCTAACTCTTGGGGGGGAAGGAACATTATGGAAGATGGGAGAGTAGAAAGCTCTAGAATTCTGTCTCTCCACTTAGGAAGCTCTAGAAATCTGTCTCTCCACTTAAAGAACCATCAAACAGGCAGGAGATGTCTGAAGTAACCACTGATGCTCTTTGATGGGTTTGGGTCCTGATAAACCCCATCACAAAGTGAAAAATATGGTAAGTCAAAAATGCATTGAATACACCTACCCAAACATCACACCTCAGCCTAACCTAACTTACACATGCTGGGGGACACTCATGTCAGCCTAATGTTGGGCAAAATCATCTAACACAAAGGCTATTTTATAATTAGGTATTGAATATCTCATGGTATTTACTGAGTACTGTACTGAAAGTGAAAAACAGAACTGTTGTATGGGTACTTCAAGTGGTTTCTTTGAATGTGTATTGCTTTCACATCATCATAATGTCAAAAACTCTTAAGTTCAAACATCCTAGGTCGAGGCTCTGTATTCTGGAAGTCTAGAGTCTAGTCAAAAACTTGGAGCATCCAGACAGGAGCTTGATGAAAAGGCTGGTAAATATCAGTGAATGTCAGTCTTTCACTTATGGTAGTGGTTCCCAGGCCTTGTACCTGTGTCCGGCAGCTGTGCGGGAGCAGCCCACATTTTTGGTGTAGCTTGCTGTAGTCAGGGTGGACAACAAGGATCTTGTCCTCTAAATTTCAGGATTGTGTGTTCTAATTGGGGCTTTTGATTGCTTCCACCACTTCACATAGTACTAGAAGTTCTAGCTAGAGCAATTAAGCAAGAAAACAAAAATTAACACCATCCAAATTAAAAAAAGAAGTGAAATTATCTCTCTCCACAGATGCCATGATTTCATAGGTAAAACGTTCTAAAGCTTCCGCAAAAGAACTGTAGAGCTAATAAATTCAACAGAGTTGCAGAACAGAAAATCAAACCACAAATCTCAGTTTTATTTTGATAAAAGGAAATTCAGAAACCAGTTCCATTTACAATAGCAACAAAAAGAAAACAAATAGGAATAAATTTAATAGGCAGAAGACTTGTGTATTGAGAATCATAAAACATTGCTAAAAGAAATTAAAGAAGACCTGAAAATGGAAAGATATCCTACATTTGTGGAATGCAAGATTCCATATTGTTAAGATGGCAATATTACCTAAAACAATCTATAACTGTATGCATTTATACATACATATTCTGTACCTCTATCAGAATCCCAATTATTATTTTTTTTTTTTTTTGCTGAAATAGAAAACTCCATCCAAATTCACATGAAATCTCAAGATAAACCAATCTTGAAAAAGAACAAAGTGGAAAGTCTCATACTTCCGGATCTCAGAACTTACTGTAAAAGTACAGTGATCTAAACAGTGTGGTACTGGCATAAGGATAGACATACAACCAGTATAATATGTGTAGAACAGAGAACCCAGAAATAAATCCTCAAGTACATGGTCAATTGGTTTCCAACTAGGTACCAAGACCGTTCAATGAGGAAAAGACAGTATTTTCAACAAATGGTGCTGGGAAAACCAGCCATTCACATGCAAAAGAATGAAGTTGGACTCTTACCTTATGCCATATATAAAAATTAATCCAGGCTCGACACCTGTAACTCAGCGACTAGGGCACTGGCCACATGTACCCCGGGGCTAGTGGGTTTGAACCTGGCCTGGGCATGCCAAACAACAATGACAACTATAAAAAAAAAAAAAGCCAGGTGTTGTGGTGGTCACCTGTAGTCCCAGATACTTGGGAGGCTGAGGCAAGAGAATCACTTAAGCCCAGAGTTTGAGGTTGCTGTGAGCTGTGACATAATAGCACTCTACCCAGAGTGACATAGTGAGATTCTGTCTCAAAAAAAAAATACATACATAACCCCACTGGGTCAAAGACCTTATTAGAAGAGCTAAAACTATAAAACTCTTAAAAGAAAACATTAGGGAAAATCTTCATGACATTGGATTTCTTAGACATGATACTAAAAGCACAGGTAGCAAAAGACAAAACAAGGCTTTATCAAAATTAAAAACTTTTATGCATCAAAGGATACTATTTAGAGAGTGAAAAGACAACAACACACAAAACAGGGGAAAACATTTGTAAATCATATGTCTTTAAGGGATTAATATATAGCATATATAAAGAACTACAATTCAACAACCATAATAACAAAACCTATTTTAAAATAAAGGTCAGCAGTCCTGAATAGACATTTCTCCAAAGGAGGTAAACAAATGACAGATAGACACATGTAAAGATACCCAACCCCATTAGTCATTAGGGAACTGCAAATCAAAACTATAATGAGATGTCATTTCATACCCAAGAGGATGGCTACTATCAATAAATAGATAAACTGTAATAAGTGTTGATGAAAATGTGGAGAAATGGGAAAAACTTTGGGCATTGCTGGTGCCAGTGTAAAATGATACAGCTAGTGTGGAAAACAATTTGGCATTTCTTCACAAAGTTAAACATAGAACTATCATATAATCTACAATTGTCCTTCTAGGTACATACCCCCAAAAATTGAAAACAGGACATTGAACAGATATTTTTGTATGGTGATGTTCAAAGTATTATTTACAACAGCCAAAGAGTGGAGACAACTCAGGTTTAGCAGATGAAAAAACAAAATGTAGGATATACATACAATGGAATACTAAACAGCAGTAAAAAGGCATTTTGACACCTTCTACAACAGGTACATCCTTTAAACGTTATGCTAATTGAAGTAAGGCAAACACAAAAGAATAAATGTTCTGATTCCACTTATATTAGGTATAATAAGTAGGGTAGGGAAATTCATAGAGATAGAGAGAGCTTGCCAGGGGTGGGAAGACAGGGCCTGGGGGAGAATGGACAATTACTGTTTAAGGGGCACAGAGCCTCTATTTTGGATGATGAAATATTCTGGAAATAGAAAGTGATGATAGTTAAACAATACAGCGAATGTATTTAAAGCCATTGAATCAGTTTAAAAATTGTATCTTTTGTTATGTATATTTTACCACAATTAAAACAAATCTAATTCTTACACCCTTCTACTACGTTTTGGTTTTGGTTTTTGGTTAGCTATTGATGATGGTGGTTGTTTTTAACTAACCCTTTCTTCAAGTTAAAATATAAGGAAATCCTTTTTTTAGAGACAGAGTCTTACTCTATTGCTCTGGTTGGAGTGCCCCATGGCACCATCACACCTCACAGCAACCTCCAACACTTGGGCTCAAGCCATCCTCTTGCGTCAGCCTCCTGAGTAGCTGGGATTACAGGTGCCCACTGCAATGCCCCAGCTAGTTTTTTTTCTATTTTTAGTAGAGATGGGGTCTCACTCTTGCTCGTTTTTTTATTGGCAAGACAATTGCTGAAGTATTTCATTTCCTCCTAGAATTTCTTTCTTAAACATCAGTTGCTTCATACCTACTTAATTTCATATAAGATGAACTTACTGCTTGCTTTGCTCAGAAACAGATTCAAGAAAATCACTCAACAAATTCTTTGGTAACCTATTATATTATTTCTCACAGCTAAAACCAGTGACCTCTTGAGAAATTAGTGTGGTTTTTCCCTCCAGTAAGCCTATCTTGTAATAGACAATTTTAGTCTAAAATAAAAATTTTACTAAAATAACTCCTACACAACTGGAAGAAAAAAGAAGATATAGTGACAATATATAAAAAAATGAAATACTTAGGAATATATCTAAAAAAGAGGTAAAAGACCTCTATAAAGAAAATTATGAAACCTTAAGAAAGGAGATAGTACAGGACTTGAATAAATGGAAGAACATACCATGCTCATGGCTGGGAAGAATTAACATTGTTAAAATGTCTATACTTCCCAGAGCAATTTACCGATTCAATGCCATCCCTATTAAAATACCACATCCTACTTTCAAGACCTGGAAAAAATGATTCTGTGCTTTGTATGGAACCAGAAAAAACCCTGTATAGCTAAGGCAGTTCTTAGTAATAAAAACAAAGCCAGGGGTATCACCATACCAGATTTTAGGCTGTGTTATAAGGCCATAGTGGTCAAGACAGCATGGTACTGGCACAAAAATAGAGACATAGATACTTGGAATTGTATAGAAAACCTGGAAATGAAACCAACAACTTATAGCTGTCTAATCTTTGATAAACCAAACAAGAGTGATCCCTGGGTGAAAGACTTCCTTTTTAATAAATCGTGCTGGGAGAATTGGATATCTGTATGTAAAAAATTGAAACTGGATGTGCACATTTCTCCCCTTA
>CAUYON010022035.1:0-11266 GCA_963573935.1 Arctocebus calabarensis | reverse complement strand
CCTCAGGGTGTCCAGAAGCCTCACGCTGTCTCCCTGTGTCCCCAAAGGGAAGTTTCTGGGCAGATCCCGCCTGACAGAGATGCCTGAAGTCCTCTCTCCCCAGTCTCACTGTGCCCAGCCGCAAGGAAGCTGTTACTCGTCGGCCATCTTGCTCCGCCCCTATGTTTAACTTCTTAAAGTAAACCTATTACATGAATATTATCAGGAACCACATTATACAGATGAGGAAACTTACTCAGAAAGACTAAGTATACATTCCCCAATCAGAATCTGGCCAAGTCAGATTCTGAACCTAAGTCTGATTCAGATCCCAAGCTCTTTCCAAGAGGTCAAACTAATTAACATTTAATGGAATCAGATTATAAAGGTTTCTTGTATGGGGCTCTGAGTCTGTCACTTAGAAGGGTATGACTGAGAACCTTCTACTTCTACTAGAAAAGACCCCAAACTTCCTTTTCTATCAGAAAGCCTAATGACCATATGACATACAAAGAATCAGATGGCTTAGTCATGAGACTCAATGACTCAGTCTTTACTCTCCACATATGTTTAAAGAAGAGTTTGGAGCTAGAATGGTCTCTATAATATTATCAGTTCAGAAATTGAAATTTCATATAGTAAAGGCAAACAAGTGAAGAAAAATGGTATTTATTGCCTTAAATAAAGAATAGTAAGGGCAGGGCTAGAGTCAAAATCTTGAGGGATAAAACCATACTCCTATAGACTAGCTTACCATGAAATGAATATATCATCACCTACTCAATGAACAAAATATATACATTGAAAAGATTTGCTATTTGCCTTAGCCTGCCAAGAAACAAGTCTTGAGAAGGATGAGTGCCAGAAATTTATCTGAGATCCATTCAAGGAATGAGGACATTAAAATGAAGAGAAGAAAATGAATTCAGTTTACATTGGTGAGTATGTTACCTTGGTGGGTAACTGAAGCTAAACTCCTCAGAAAACCTTAGGTAGAGAGTGTAAAGCATGCCTCAGAGAAATCTTAGTTGTGGGACAAGAAAGCTGGTGTATCTTTGCTGTTGTGGCAAGCATCTGTTATGTACCATAAACCAGGGAGGCAGCCAATCACTTGAGTTCCCATCATGAAGGATATAGCGATTTGTATTTTCAATAGTAGATGCTTATCTTTATTTGTATATACCAGCCAGCCTTCTTTCTTCTATACCATCTGTGGACTCACTGAGTGCCTCATGCCCTGTCATGGTCAGACAATACTCCCTGACCATTATTCCCTGTCATAGTAAGACAATATTGCTTCTGATGAAGAAATTCACCTGACAATAGAAAAAAGTAAGTCAATGGACTGATGCTCCTGAGATTCACTAGTCCTACCTCATACCCCATCACATGGAAGCAGCTGACCTTACAAAAGAGTGGAATGCTCTATTGAATGACCAGTCAGCTGAAAAAGACTACTTTACGAATTTGAGATAAACTAATAGAACAGTATGTATTTTCTGAAATAGCAGCTACTAGTTGACCCAAACCTGAAGAGACCAAAGTCATGATACCATGGACAAATATCAGATGAAAACAAAGATACCCAAGGAGCCCCAAATATTCTATGCCCATGTTGTTGAATCTTCCCAGCTAGATTACCAAACATACAAGTAAGCAAATATCAAGGTAATTTCAGCCTCCAGTTTTTGAGTCACTCTGCTGATGCTGAATAGAGCAAAATCATCCCCCACTAAGTCCTATAGATTTATGAATTATGTGAATATTATCATTTCAAGCTACATTATTGCATTCTCTACATTAACAGGAAAAATTTTTTTTAATCACTTCAATAGATATATTCAAAGAAGCATTTGACAAAACGTGACAGTTATATGTGACAAAAATAGAAAACTCTTAGAATATCATAAATGGAAGGGAACTTCCTCAATCTTATTAAGAGTTTCTGCCAAAGGAATTCCTACATTAAGTACAACAAACATCCCACATAATGGAGAACTAGTGAAAACTTTGTTTCTGAGATCAATAATGAGATAAGGACATAAGTGATATCACCACTTATGTTATAATTGAACTGTAGGTTTATCAATGGAAATAGAGTATTAATTGATATAGATATATAAATAGAGAAATGAACAAACAAATGACAAGAGGAGTGGAATGGGAAGCAAACTGTCATGATTCGTGGGTGAAATAAATAAGAACTTAAAAATTACAAATCCATCCATACAAAATGTATTAGAATTAACAGGTTATCAAATAAAACATCAGTAATAAAAAAAAATTATCTACAGCTAACAGCATTATATAAATAGGAATTTTTATAAGTATGTAATTTAAAATGTCAGGTGCCTAAGGAAAAAAATCTAATGAGTGATGTATAAAACACCTTCACTGACAGCCAAAGAGATAAATAGAAGATGTAAATACATGTAGGGAAATAACCATGTTTATGGATTGGAAGGCACAATGTTGTACAGATGCCAATTCCTCCAAGACTCACCTATAAATAAAATGCTGCCTATTAAAAATTTCAGTAAGATTTTGGTGATATTGGCATATGACAACCAAATAGACAAAGAGTTAACACTTGAGAGTCAAGTAAAAAACCCCAATTATACATAGTCAATTGATTAATGAGAAAGGGATACTGCAGATCAATGGGGGAAAGGATGGTCCTTTCAATAAAAGGTACCAAATCAATTGCATGTCCATTTGGAAAAAATAAATTCTAGTCCTTTACCTCACACTATAGCAATTCCAGATGGATCATAGATGTAAGTATGAAAGTAAAATTATAAATCTCCTAAAGGAAAACATGGGGAAATATAGTTCTGACTTTCAGGTAGGCATCGATTTCTTTCTTTTTTTTTTTTGTTTAGACAGAGTTTCACTCTGACACCCTTGGTAGAGTGCTGTGGCATCACAGCTCATGGAAACCTCAAATTCTTGGGCTCAAGTGATCCAAGTGATCTTCTTGCCTCAGCCTCCCAAGTAGCTGGGACTAAAGGTGCCTGCCACAACACCCAGATTTTTTTTTTTTTTTTGAGACAGGGCCTCACATTTGCTCAGGCTAGTCTTGAACTCCTGAGCTCATGTAATCCACCTACCTCAGCCTCCCAGAGTGTTAGGATTACAAGTATGAGCCACCATGCCTAGCCTAGGTTTCTTAAATCAGATTAAAAAACACTAATCAAAATGAAAGCACTTGATACATTTTATTGTATTATATTAAAATCATTTATATTTACAAAAGCCTTATGAAAGTAAAAAAAGGAAACTATGGAGCAGGAGAAAGATACAGATTTCATAACAGACTTTTATCCAGAATATACTAAAAGCTTCTACAAATGAATTAGAAATAAAGAAACCATTCAATACAAAAATGGATTAATCTGATCTAAAATTTCACAACACACACACACACACAATACTATATATATGCTATATAACATTATAACCATATAGAATACTATATATATATATATATATATATACTATATAACATTTTATTTATCTCTTTTATCCATTGATGGACACTTAGGTTGATTCTATATACTCGCTATTGTGATAAACATGTAAGCACAGGTGTCTTTTTGTTATAATGATTTATTTTCTTTGGGTAGATACCCAGTAGAGGGTTGGCTGGATTGAATGGTAGTTCTATTTTTAGTTTTTTGAGGAACTACATACTGTTCTCCATAGAGGCTATCCTAACTTATGTTCACACCAACAGTATATTAGCATTCCTTTCTCTCCACATCCTCACCAACATTGGTTATTGCTTGACTTTTTATTTATTTATCTATTTATTTATTTATTTTGAGACAGAGTCTGTGGCATCACAGGTCACAGCAACCTCAATCTCTTAAGCTTAAGTGATTCTCTTGCCTCAGCCTCCCAAGTAGCTGAGGCTATAGGCACCCACCACAAGGCCCAGCTATACTTTTGGTTGTAATTGCCATTGTTGTTTGGCAGGCCCAGGCTGAGTTCGAACCCAACAGCTCCAGTATACATGGCTGGCACCCTAGCCACTGAGCTATTGTTTGACTTTTTGATAATATCCATTCTGACTCTTGTAGAATGATATCTCATCATAGCTTTAACTTTCATTTTACTAATATTAATGATATTGAACTTTCTTTCACACTTGTTGGCTCTTTGTCTTCCTTTGAAAAATGTCTATTCATGTCCATTGCCTACTTTTTAATAGTCATTTGGGGTTTTGTTTTTGTTGTTGAATTGTTTGAATTCCTTGTCAATTCTGCATATTGGTCTTCTGTCACATGCATAGTTTATAAGTGTTTCCTCTCATTCTACAGGTTATCTGTTCACTCTGTTGATTATTTCGTTTGCTGTACTAAAGCTTTTTAGTTTAATTAGGTCTCATTTGACTATTTTTGCTTATGGGTTTCAGGTTTTAGCTTGTGAATTCTTTGCCTAGACCAGTGTCTAGAAGAAGGTTTTCTTTTAGTATTTCTACAGAGGACCTTACATTTAAGTCTTTAATCCATGCTGAGTTAATTTTTGCATACGGTAAGAGATAGAAATCCATTTTCATTCTTCTACATATGGCAATCCAATTGTCCCAGCACCATTTATTGAAAAGATAAATGTACAGTGTACAGGTTATATAATTGAGTTTGTGAACTCATCCTAGAAAAAGTGCTATGTATCTTCACTATAGTCAGCTTTGAAGTACTCCCCTTGGGAAGCTATGCACTGATTTCAACTCCTAGTTCACGTGTGAAGCAATTTTGGAACTCTTTTTCTGGCATGGCCATCAGAGTTCTCAAATGAGGATCCGTCAGTTAAGTTCACAAACTCATCATAGAAAAAGTGCTTCGAAGGGTGGACTAGGAGCTAGCATCAGTGCATTTTCACAAATAAACACTAAAAGGGCATATTAGAAACTGACCAAAGGTACTTCCCATCAGAGGGAAGAGAGAAATTGGCTGAATAAGGACGGGGTAAAAGCAAGACTTCTTCATTTTTATTCTTTGAAACATGCATTAACTCTTCATAAAAATTAATCAAAAAGAAAAGTTTTGATTCTAGGTTGTCTTCTACTCACCCTTTTGAGCAACTGAATTCAATGTCTATACCAAATCTGTCCAAAGAAAAGATCTGTCCAGACTTCCATTCCAATTGATTAATTCTCCTGGGTTTCTATATCACTTTTGTAGGAGAAAAATCAAAATAATGATTAATGATTCCAAGTACTCACAAGACATAGCATTAAGAAGAAAAATGTAATTAATTTTTATCTGTTTCTTCCAGGTAGACTCAGAGATATTTTTCAATGCCATAAACTTCCATCATTGTTTGAATTGATTCTACCATAGCTGGGGTAGCAGCTATATTTCAGAGTAATTTAAGTTTTGAGGTCCACCTCATGCAACTGGTTAATTGGAGAAGCAAACAGTAAATTGGATGGAGGATCACAATCACCTGGACACCAAATGGCAAAGAGCACTAAAAGTTATAACGTGTGACATTTTTAGAGTAGGGATTGTGTTTTTCTCTCACTGTGACTCCTCTTATCCTACTGTTCAATGAACATAGTGGTCAGTAATAAGTACTTGTTGATTAATGATAACAACAATAATAATAAAAAGTGTTATCTATCCTTTGCTATAATTTATTAGAAAATGGAAGAATAGACCTAAATTTCATCATTCTAACAGTTTGCTCACATCTCCCTACTGAGAATACAGGCATCAATGCCATGCCATATAATCCTACCTCTTGCCTTAACAGAAACATTTTCCATTAATTATAGCATTGTGTGAATTAGTTGCATCAGGAGTAAGAGATGAGAAGAGACATTTCATTTATGTCCTTTTGGACCTTTGGGGTTGTTAATATATTGTTTATTTGAAAATAAAAATGCTTTTCAAAAGCTTCACAAGGTAGGGAATGCATTAAACCTCTGGAAAATAAAATTATAATTCTACTTCACATTCCTAGAAAGAAATGAAGTACTAAATTGCTTTCCTAAAACTCCAGCAGAATTCTGTCCACTTCCTCTATATTCTGAATAACCACATAGGCAGTGAGCTGTTCATGGATAGGCTGCTAAATACTATGTCTTTATTGCAAGACACGATTGGTTTGAGGTTTGACTCTTTGGAGATTCCTGGAGAAAAAAAATTCTAAAAGGAAGTATTGAGGTCTAAACAAAACAGCCTTGTTGTTTATAGCAATTTTATCTAAATTCCAAGTGGTCAAATATACCCCACAATGTTAAAGATCTCTTAGACATCTCTTATAATAGAATGTGTGGCAAACTCAGTTGGATGTTGATAGCTGGCCTATCTTTCCCTTACCAAGAATAGGAGCCAACAGATCAAGAACCAAGATCATTTGGGACAAAGTTAGATTAGAGACTTGCCACAGCCCAAAAAAGGGCTAGGTTGCCATTTCACCTTTTCTGTGGACTGTAGAGCTCTCAACAAGTACACAGTCTGAGGCTTCTTCAACATTTGTTTGTTTGCTTAAAGAACCCAACTTAATTGACAGTCATTGAGTTCCTACTTGTCATAAAGTACTAAAAACCACATGGAAGCCATCTTCAAGGAGATTATGCTCAAATGTAAAAGAAAAGACATTCTGTAAAAGTATTTGCAAAAACAGTCAGCTTCTATTATCTGCTTCAGGAGCACATCTAAGAGACCAATTAGTTCCAGATAGAGAGATGGGAGAGGGCATTTTTAGGTGACTCTCTTCCATTGCACACATAGACATTACTGTGAAATTTGGAATGTTAGATTCAGGGAATTTATGCCAAAAGCAAAAATTGAGTAGAGACATAGGAGTGAGAGGTAAAAGTTATTTCTGGGAAATAGCGATCCGTGTTTCAGTTTGTTTGGAAAGAAAAGAATATGTGCTATGGAGATAACCATATCTTTATCTATCTTTCTGTATCCATCTGTCTCTAGCGAGAGTCAGTTTTTGTAGGTGGTGAAATATGTGGTTCCAGTTTTAGTCTTCTATATGTGGCTAACCAGTCCTTCCAGCATCATTTATTAAATCAGGATTCTTTTCCCCAGTGTGTGCTTTTGTTCGGTTCATCAAAGATGAGATAGCGATATGTGCCTGGGTTCATCTCCACGTTCTCTATTCTATTCCAGAGATTTATATCTCTATTTTTGTTCCAGTACCATGCTGTCTGATCACTATAGACTCTCAATGTAACCTGAAGTCTGATAACATTATGTCTACAGATTTGATTTTATTTCTTATAATTTCATTGGCTATTCAAGGTTTTTCCTGGTTCCATAGGAAAAGAAGTACTATTCTTTCAAGTTTTTCAAAGTATGAAGTTGGTGCTTTGATGGAGATTGCATTAAATCTGTAGATCACTTTGGATAATGTGGACATTTAACAATACGATTCTTCCCAGCCATGGGCATGATATGTTCTTCCATTTGTTAATGTGTTCTGCTGTTTGTTTTCTCAGAGTTTCATAGTTGTCTATGTAAAGATATTTCACTTCCTGTGTTAGGTATATTCCCAGGTATTTCATTTTCTTTGGAGCTACTGTGAAGGTTTTTCTGTCTTTGATTTTATTCTCAGTTTGACTCTTATTGGCATATAAAAAGCCTACTGATTTGTGGGCATTGGTTTTGTATCCTGAGACTTTACTGTATTCTCCTTTGATCACTTCCAAGAGCCTTGTGGTCAAGTCCCTGGGGTTTTCTAAGTATAAGTTAATTTAATATCATTAGGCAAAAGTGAGAATTTGATTTCCTCTGCCCCCAGCTGAATACCCTTGGTAACCTTCTTTTGCCTGATTACGTTGGCTAGAACTTCCAGAACTATGTTGAATGACTATCATAGTGGATATCCTTGTCTGGTTACAGTTCTGTGTGGAAATGCTTTCAGTTTTGTTCCGTTCAGTATAATATTAGCTATGGGCATAGCGCGGAATGGAGGCAGTGAAGAGGGAGCGGGAGAGCCGGCGAAGGCCCTGGAACGAGGACGTGGTGGCGGCCGCGGCAGTGGTGGTGAAGCAGGAGCGTCTCAGCCTGGAGGCCGCGCCTCCGGCCCACCGCCGTCCAGACTTCTCTGGTAGCTGCTCGTCCCCGCCCCAGCCACCGCGGGAGCCGAGCCCGAGGAGTTAGCCGGTCCCCAGCCAAAAACAAAAACAAGTCCTCAGGGAGAGGAAGCAAGTCTCCTCGGAGTAAGAGAAGCCAAAGTCCTCATCACTCGACAGTCAAAGTGAAGCCGGAACGTGATGATCATCCTCGGAGAGGACGAGAGGGTCGGCAGCACCGGGAACCTTCAGAGCAGGAACACAGGAGATCCAGGAACAGTGACCGAGACAGACACCGGGGCTGTTCCCATCAAAGGAGAACGTCTAATGAGAGGCCCGGGAGTGGGCAGGCTCAGGGCGAGATTGGGGCAGGCTCAGGGCGAGATCGGGACATTCAGAGGCTTCAGGTTCAAGAAGAAGAGCTGGAGTTTTATAATGTCAGACACCGGGAACATCGCCAGAAGAGTGAAGTTAGTGGCAGTGGTAACGAGTCTCAGGAGATGGTTCCTCGCTCGGCCTGGTGGAAACAACAAAGAAAAAGAGGTGCCTGTTAAAGAAAAACCAAGTTTTGAACTCTCTGGGGCCCTTCTTGAGGATACCAACACCTTCCGGGGTGTAGTCATTAAATATAGTGAGCCCCCAGAAGCACGTATCCCCAAAAAACGGTGGCGTCTCTACCCATTTAAAAATGATGAGGTTCTTCCAGTCATGTACATACATCGACAAAGTGCGTACCTCCTGGGTCGACACCGCCGCATTGCCGACATTCCAATTGATCATCCGTCTTGTTCAAAGCAGCATGCGGTCTTTCAGTATCGGTATGTATTACCTATAGAGAAAGCAACTAAAATGTGAGCAGAAGCTGAATTTCTCAGGGTTACCAGGATTTGTGTACATGTTTATGTAGAGGAATCCCATGCCCCTCATAGCTAATGTTAGTCCTTAAGAATATTGTTACTTGGGTGGTGCCTGTGGCTCAGTGGGTAGGGTCCCATATACTGAGGGTGGCAGGTTCAAACCTGGCCCCAGCCAAATTGCAACAAAAATATAGACGGGCATTGTGGCAGGTGCCTGTAGTCCCAGCTACTTGGGAGGCTCAGGCAAGAGAATCCCCTGAGCCCAGGAGTTGGAGGTTGCTGTGAGCTATGTGATGCCACAGTACTCTACCGAGGGCAATAAAATGAGACTATCTCTAAAAGGAAAAAAAAAAGAATATTGTTATAAAGTGAGACTCTTTCTCTTAAAAAAAAATATATTGTTACTTAGGGCAGCGCCTATGGCTTAGCTAATAGGGTGCCGGCCCCATATACCGAAGATGGCGGGTTCAAACCTGGCCCTGGCCAAACTGCAAAACAACTTGGGAGACTGAAGCAAGAGAATTGCTAGAGGCCAAGAGTTTGAGGCTGTTGTGAGCTATGACATTAGGGCACACTATCAGGGGCAACAAAGTGAGATTCTGGTTCAAAAAAAAAAATATATGGCTATTTTGCTTTTTGAATAATTGCTTACATTTGTATAGCGACATAATACTTGGTGTCAGAAACCCAGATTGTGAATCTAGCCTTATCTTTGGGTCAAGGCAGAGGGTCAAGTAGGAGTATGATTGAAAATGCCTGGCATTTGTGTTAGCTGAATCTGCATCTTGATAGCTTACACAAATCAATGGTACATCTATTACCATTTGATTATAGTCGCCCTCGGTAGAGTGCTGTAACATCACAGCTCACAGCAACCTCAAACTCTGGGGCTTAAGCGATTCTCTCGCCTCAGCCTTCCAAGTAGCTGGGACTACAGGCACCTGCTGCAATACCTGGCTATTTTTTTGTTATCTAGTTGTTTGGCCCAGGCCAGATTCCAACCTGCCACCCTTGGTGTACATGTCTGGCACCATAACCACTGTCCTATGGGCACTGAGCCAGCCATTTGATTTTCATTAACAATCCTGTGAAGAAGATAGGACTGGTATTAATATCCCCATTTGACAGATAAGAAAACTGAAGTTCTGCAACACCAAAATGCCTCAAATACAGCTCCCTTGACTCTGAGTTCCAAGTCTACTTTTTTTTTTTTACCCGTTTGGAAGAGCTAAGATACATTGAAAGATGCATTGGATTGATTAGAAACAACAGAAAAGGGCAGCACCTGTGGCTCAGTGGGTAGGGTGCTGGGCAACATATACTGAGGGTGGCAGGTTTGAACCCAGCCAGCTAAAACAGCAGTGGCAACTGCAACAAAAAATAGCCCAGTGTTGTGGTGGGCACCTGTAGTCCCAGCTACTCAGGAGACTGAGGCAGAAGAATCACTTAAACCCAAGAGTTGGAGGTTGCTGTGAGCTGTGATGCCCTGGCACTCTACCGAGGGCAACAAAGTAAGACTCTGTCTCGAAAGAAAAAAAAAAAAGAAAAAGAAAAACAACAGAAAAAAAAAGTATCTATCTTCTTAACTATAGCATGAGGTTTTGGATTCTGCATTTCTGATCTACCATGGCTTCCCCCCAGTCCCCAGCAACCAGTTCTCACCTTTTCTACTAAATTGTATATAAACTCCCAATTTCCTTGCCCTACCCAGGACCATCCCTTTGCCTTGATTTCTTACAATTTTAAGTTGAACTGTATTCTTAGCTTTAGAGAGGCTAGGTGGTCTGAGGCAGAATTTTGCTTACAGGTTTTTTGTCTCTTTTTCTCTGCTAGGCTTGTGGAATATACCCGTGCTGATGGCACAGTTGGTCGAAGAGTGAAGCCCTACATCATTGACCTTGGCTCAGGCAATGGCACCTTCTTAAACAACAAACGTATTGAGCCACAGAGATACTATGAACTTAAAGAAAAGGATGTACTCAAGTTTGGGTTCAGTAGTAGAGAATATGTCTTGCTCCATGAATCCTCAGATACTTCTGAAATAGACAGGAAAGAAGACGAGGATGATGAAGAGGAGGAGGAAGTGTCCGACAGCTAGCAAACTAAGAACCCAGATTATTGAGACACCTTTTCCTTCTCGGAAGACTTTGATTCAGAGAGCACTATGGTGCTCTCTGTAATGCCTCTTATTGCCTTAAGTCTTTCCTCTGTTGCTGACCAGCTTATGTTACAATTTATGAATACTGACATATTTTGTTGAACTTTCTATGGCACATCAGCCACATGCCTGGGGGCATTTGTTTTCAGAACAGTCTCACCAATTGTACAACACATCATGTTTTAGTAGAAGTGTTGTAGCTTTAGTTGGTGCTTTCAGAACTGCTGCCTAGGA
>CAUYON010022033.1:0-16553 GCA_963573935.1 Arctocebus calabarensis | reverse complement strand
TCATATGAAAGCTATAAATTAGCTTCATAGTAGGGCTGAGTACATTGGATACTTTTTCTTCCATTCTTGAGATACTTTGCTAAGAAGAATATGTTCCAGCTCCATCCATGTAAACATGATAGAGGTAAAGTCTCCATCTTTCTTTAAGGCTGCATAATATTCCATGTTATACATGTACCACAATTTATTAATCCATTCATGGGATAGGCTTTTGTGTTTCTTCCATGACTTAGCAATTATGAATTGGGCTGCAATTAACATTCTGGTACAGATGTCTTTCCATGCCAAGAGATTATGAAATTCAGATAGCAGACAGTTTCACAAGCCCAGCACGACTCAACCCGAACAAGACATCCCCCAGGCACATCATAATTAAGTTCACTAATTTAAATATTAAGGAGAAAATTTTGAAAGCAACCAGAAGCAAGAAATCGATAACCTACAAGGGTAAGAATATTAGAATAACTGCAGATCTCTCTGATCAAAATTTTCAAGCCAGAAGAGAATGGCCATCGACTTTTAATCTCCTAAAACAAAATCACTTTCAACCCAGGATCTTGTATCCAGCTAAACTGAGCTTTATTTATGATGGAGAAATTAAATATTTTAATGACATCCACATGTTGAAGAAATTTGCCATAACTAAACTAGCTCTCCAGGATATTCTCAGACCTATTCTCCATAATGACCAGCGTAATGCTCCAACGCAAAAGTAAACTCATCCAGAAACTTTTTATCAAAGTCCAACTCACACAGCGACAAAAGGATTAAAAATGTCCACTAGATTTTCTCAAGATTTATCATTGGTTTTAATTAATGTGAATGGTTTAAACTGTCCTCTAAAGAGGCATAGGTTGGCTGACTGGATACAAAAACTCAGGCCAGATATCTGCTGCATACAAGAATCACATCTTACCTTAAAAGAAAAATTATACCCTTTTTATATTTTTTGTATCGTTCATCTCTTATTTGATTCTCTTTTAGAATTTCCTTTTGGTTATTAACCACTTTCTCAGCAATTTCCTTCATTGCTTTTTGATTTTTTTCTACTTTTTCAGCAATTTCCTTTATTGTTTTCATTATCTGTATTTTAAATTACCCTTCTGTTATTTCTACCATTTCTTTGTAGGAAGAATCTTCTGTGGTAGCTACCTCATGATTCCTAGAATGGGTTACTCTGGCCTGTGATTTCATGTTGCCAGGATTTTTCTGCTGATTCTTCCACATGACTGCTTCCTTGTATCTGTTTCCTTGCCCTAATTTTCCTTTCACTTCTTGCCATTTAAGTTACAGTAGCACAGGTCTAAAGTTCTTATGAGGAAATATTTCAATCTGTTCTACACACTGACCACCACAATGGACCTTCAGCAAAGTAAACACTCAGAAAGGAAAGAATCTAGTTTCTACAATGATGCAAAATACAAAACTAAGCAGTGGACTTTCACAAAATAAAATGAATAGAATGGTACCATGCTTATCAATGATCTCAATGAAAGTCAATGGTTTGAATTCACCACTGAAGAGGCATAGATTGACTGAGTGGATTAAAAATAAGAAGCTATCTATTCACTGTCTGCAGAAAACACATTTCACCTCAAATGACAAAGTAAAACTCAGAGTTAGGGGTTGGAAGTCAATTATTCAGGCAAACGAAACTCAGAAGAAAAGAGGGGTTGCAATATTAATTTCAGATACATTTGTATTTAAACCAACTAAACTCAGAAAGGAAAATGATTATCACCTCATATTGTTCAAGGAAAAAATACAATCAGAAGTCATTTCATTTCTAAATGTTTGTGTACCAAATTTAAATGTTCCCAGATTCTTGAAACAGAACTTGCTTAGTCTGAGCAATATGGTATTCTATAACACCATGATAACAGGGGACTTTAACATCCCTATCTCAGGGATCCCTATCTTATGGATATCCTCTAAACATAAATTATACAAAGATATTAGTAATTTAAATGAGATCCTAGAACATATGTACTTTATAAACATATATAGACCACTCTATCCCAAAAAGAATATGCATTCTTCTCATCAACTCATTGAACATTCTACAAAATTGATCATATCCTAGGACACAAAACAAACCTCAATAGAATCAAAACAATTGAAATTTTACCTTGCATCTTTTCAGATCACAGGCACTAAAAGTGGAACTCAACTCCAAGAAAATCGTTCCACCTCACACAAAGGCTTGGAAGTTAACCAATCTTATGCTGAATGACAGTTGAGTGGAGGAAGAAATAAAAAAGGAAATCATTAACTTCCTTGAGTATAACAACAATAAAGATACAAGCTACCAAAACCTGTGAGATGCTGAAAAAGCAGTTTTGAGAGGAAAATTTATTGCTTTAGATGCCTATATAAGAAAAACATAGAGTGCATAAACAAACTCACAAGTCATCTTACAGACTTGGAAAAAGAAGAACAATCTTAGTCTAAACCCAGCAGAATAAAAGAAATATCCAAAATTAAATTACAGATCAATGAAATTGAAAACAAAAGAATCATTCAGAAAATTAATGAAATGAAGTGTTTTTTTTTTTGAGAAAATAAATAAAATAGATAAACCTTTGACCAGACTAACTGGAAATAGAAAAGTAAAATCTCTAGTAATCTCATTCAGAAATCATAAAGGGGAAATTACAACTGATGCCACAGAGATACAAGAGATTATCTCTGAATACTACCAGAAACTCTATGCCCAGAAATTTGACAATATGAAGAAAAAGGAACAATACTTGGAATCACACCCTCTCCCTACAGTTATCCAGGAAGAAGTAGATCTTCTGAACAGACCAATTTCAAGCACTGAGATTAAAGAAACAAAAACCTTCCAACAAAAAAATGCCCTGGTCCAGAAGGCTTCACACCATAATTCTGTCAAACCTTCAAAGAAGAGGTTAGTCTCATACTGCAGAAGTTATTTCAAAAAATTGAGGGTGAAGGAATCTTCCCCAACACATTCTACAAAGGAAACATCACACTAATACAAAAACAAGGAAACCCAACTAAAAAGGAGAATTTCAGACGAATTTCAGTCCTGAATATAGATACAAAAATTCTCAAAAAAATCCTAGACCATAGATGACAGCTTATCATCAAAAAGTCATACAGCATGACCACATAGGTTTCATCCCAGGGATGCAAGGCTGATTTGACATACACAAGTCTATAAACGTTATCCACCATATTAATAGAAGCAAAAACAAAGACCATATGATCCTCTCAACAGATGCAGAAAAAGCATTCGATAAAATCCAGCATCCTTTTCTAATTAGAACCCTGAGGATTATAGGAATAAGTGGCACATTTCTGAAACTAATTGAAGCTATCTATGACAAACCACAGCTAATATTTTATTGAATGGAGTAAAACTGAAAGCTTTTCATATTATAACAGGAATAAGACATTGGCTGTTATCATTACTATTCAACATAGAGCTGGAATTTCTAGCCCGTGCAATTATGCAAGACAGGAAAATAAAGGGCATCAAACTGGGAGCAGAGGAGGTCAAACTCTCCCTCTTTGCTGATGGATCTTGTACTTAGAGAATGCCAAAGACTCAACCACAAGATACTTGGAAGTCATCAAAAAATACAGTAATGTCTGAGGATATAAAATCAATGTCTACACATCAGTTGCCTTTGTATATGCACACAAAAGCCAAGATGAGAGATTAATTGAGGATACACCTCTCTTCACCATAGCCCCAAAATGAAATACTTAGGAATATACCTAATAAAAGAGGTGAAGGACCTCTATAAATAAAATTATGAAACCCTAAGAAAGGAAATTTCAGAGGAGTTTAACAAATGGAAGAACATACCATGCTCATGGCTAGGAAGAATCAATATTGTTAAAATATCTATACTTCCGAGAGTAATCTAACAATTCAACACCATCCTTATAAAAATACCAACATCTTATTTTCAAGACTTTAAAAAATGATTCTGCATTTTGTATGGAACCAGAAAATAACCCATATAGCTAAGGCAATTCTTATTAATATCAACAAAGCTGGGTGTATCACCATACCCGGTTTTAGGCTTCACTACAAGGCTATACTGGTCAAGTCAGCATGGGATTGTCACAGAAATAGATACATAAACATTTGGAATCATATATAAAACCAGGAAATGAAACCTATAACTTACAACCACCTAATCTTTGATAAACCAAATAAGAACATCCACTGGCACAAAAACTCCTTATTCAATAAATGGTTTTTGGAGAAGTGGATATCCACATTTAAAAGACTGAAACTGGAACCACTCACAAAAATTGATTCAAGATGGACAAAGAACTTAAATTTAAGGCATTAAATGATAAAAATTCTCAAAAAAGTATAGGAAAGACACTGGGAGATATCAGCCTGGGGAAAGACATTATGAAGAAGACTGCCATGAAAATAGCAACAAGAGCAGTAATAAACAAATGAGATTTAATTAAACTGAAAAGCTTCTGTACAGCCAAGGAGATAACAACCAAAGCAAATAGACAACGTACCCAATGGGAAAGGATATTTGCATATTTTGAATCAGACAAAAGCTTAGTAACTAGGATCTATATAGAACTTAAATTAATCCACAAGAAAAAACAATAATCCCACACATCAACGGGGAAGAGAAATGAACAGAATTTTTTCTAAAGAAGACAGACAAATGGCTTGCAAACACATGAAAAAAATGATAATCACCCCTAATTACTAGATACATGCAAATTAAAACCACCCAGAGATATCATCTAACCCCACTGAAAAAGGCCTTTATTATGAAATCTCAAAACTGCAGATGCTGGTGTGGATGTGAGGAGAAAGGAACACTTTTACATTGCTGGTGGAACTGCAAACTAATACAACCTTTTTGTTAGGAAGTATGGAGAAACCTCAAAGAACTCAACCTAGACCTCCCATTTGATCCTGAAAACCCATTACTGGGCATTTTTCCAGAAACAAATAAAGCATTTTATTATAAAGACACTTGTACTAGATTCTTTATCGCAGCTCAATTTACAATCACTGAAATGTGGAAACAGCCTAAATGCCCCTCAATCCAGGAATGGATTGTCAAGCTGTGGTATATGTATACCATGCAATAATATTCAGCCATTAAAAAAGAGATTTTGAAGCATTTGTATTAACCTGGATGGAGGTGGAACACATTATTCTTCATGAAGCATCACAGGAATGAAGAAGCATGAATCCTATGTAATCAACTTTGACATGAGGACAATTAATTAAAATTAATGACATGGTGGGATATTGGGGAAGGGGAGGGCAGACATAGAAGAAGGGAGGGGGTGAGGGAAAGTAAAAGAAAAGAAAAGGAAATAGTGACTAATTCTCACATAAAATGAATTTAATTTTGACCAGAGTGCATTACTTGAACATTAATTTTTAATTCAACTTCTTAATATGTTGGATAGGATATTGCATCCTCATTTATAAGTGAAATATGTTTGTAATTTTACAATAGTATATATATTTTTCTAATTTTAATATAAGATGTATCCAGATGAAGTAGAATGATTTTGAATTATTTCCACTTTTTCTATTGTCTACAAGATTTGGCACGGCCTTTTTTTTTACAATTATGTCTTGTTTTTATTTGTACATTTTGGTTGTCTAATTTTTGAGACTTTGGAAAAAAGATAAGTTAACTGATGACTCTATACTGTACCTCAGACTCAAAGCATTCTATGATAGACATACACTTTTCTGACAATGTGAATGTTACTTTTGTTGCATTATTATTATTGTTATTGCTCAATAAAAAATAAACCAAAGAAAACTCTTTTCAGGTATAATTCACCCATTCCACAATTCACCCATTTCAAGTATAGAGTTAAAGACTACACAAAGTGTCCAGTAGTGTACTCCATACCTGCAGATATTTATGATGATCATGGGAAATATCAGCCTACTTGTAAAGTCCCAAAATAACTGGCCTCTGGGCCAGACGTGTCCAAAATGTTAGCTTCTTGGCCACATAGGAGGTAGAAAACTTATATTGGGCCACACTTTCAATATACTATCGCTAAAGAAACCTGATGAGCAAAATATATATATATATATATGCATAATTGTGGTGATATCTTCCACCAAGGATATGCAAAACAGTCCTGATACGATACCTATGTGTCACTGAGGCCTGATGATTGGACACTCCTCAATGCCCATGATAAGGTCACTTCTTAAGTAGAGCTCAAGGACTTTTGCACACATGACTACAATATTTCCTTGCTCTGGGAGGGCAAGGTGGGCTGATCCCCTGAGCTCAGGGGTTGGAGATAAGGCTGAACAACCAAAGATAACCTCAGTCCCAATTACTCACCTGGTTTGTGCTCAAAAAGAAAAGGTTGTCAAGGGTTGTGGCCCTTGAATTAAGTTCCTGCTCTTCCAGAGGCTGAGTCAGGAGGATCCCTTTGACCCAAGAATTGAATGTGGCTGTGTGCTAGGCAGATGGCTAAACACTCTATCATGGGCAAAATAGTGAGTGTCTGTCTCATAAAAAATAATAAAAGAGGCTCAGCGCTTGTGGCTCAATGGGCTAAGGCGCCAGCCAGGCACACCTGAGCTGGTGGGTTCGAATACAGCCCAGGTCCACCAAACAACAATGACGGCTGCAACCAAAAACTGGCTGGGGGTTGTGGCGAGCCCCTGTAGTCCCAGCTACTTGGGAGGCAGATGCAGGAAACTTGTTTGAGCCCAGGAATTGGAGGTTGCTGTGAGCTGTAATGCCACAGCACTCTATCCAGGGTAACAGCTTGAGGCTCTGTCTCAAAAAAATAAATAAATAAAAATAAAAACATAAATAAAAGTAATAAAAGTGAAAATGAAAGGAATACAATTTGCTAGGCACAGTTTCCAAGAGGCAAAGTACGAGGAGAGGTCAGTAGTACGATGGAATATGGGACTATGTAAAGGATGAGATTTATGGTGGCCCCCTGGGGAGAGAAATGAGTCAGGACAAGTGAGTTTTTTTGATTGGTTCATTTGGATATTGCCAGTAGTTCTGATGGGCAGGGATCTTCCAGAGATGTCTGGTCCCTGGGCCTGGACTGACTTGGGTGTGGGAAGCCGCCAGAGACTTCTCTTGCTTTTTACTGGCAAGAGCCAGAACAGGGAGCTAGAAGTCCAGATGGCCAGAATTAGAAATAAACAGCACAGCAGTTACCAAGAAGTAAATGACTTTCTTCCCTGTGAGAGTATAAAAGTCTGGAAGAAAAATTAAGTGTTGTGAAATAAAGTGTTGTCTCAGCCTGACTGAGTCCATTATCCGTGTGTGTGTGTGTGTGTGTGTGTGTGTGTTTTCATCCCAGCGCCCCCTCCTCAGAACCTGGTTAGTGGACGGTGGGTCCATCACTTGGGTAAGTGAATATTAGCCCAGACTGAAGAAGCCCCAAAGGAGAGGTGGAGGGTATACTCTGGATATTTAAGTGTGCATGTGGAAAAGCCTGTTTTTTGAGTCAAGAATTCACTGTGTGTGCAGATTACAATACCTACATGAATCTAGGCTATCAAAAGGTCAGAGTTCCATAAAATCCAAAGGGTTGATTAACACAGGTTGTAGGAAAACAATTTCCCTAGGAGAGAATAATTTCTTTAGTTGACATGTAATCTAGGGGAAAAATTTCAATTCTAGATCTGTGGTCAAAAGTAAAAATAAAGGCTAAGTTCCCTACCAATGGTTTATTCCATTTATGTATTGAGACAGTCTCATTTTCTTGCCCTGGGTAGGGTGCCCTGGTATCATAGCTCACAATAAACTTCAAATGTTGTCATTAAGTGAACCCATTCCCTCAAATGGGACTCCAGGATCCTGCATAATATCCATTTGTTTTTATTTTTCAGAGATGGGGATCTCACATGTGCTCAGGCTGGTCTCCAATTCAGAAACTCAGACAAAGCAACTGACGGTGCTTCCCAAAGTGCAAAGATGACAGACATGAAGCACTACCACTGGCCACCATAGTTTGAAAAATATTCCAACTTCAACATCTGGATTAGTGGCTCACAACTGTAATGACAACACTCTAGGTGGCAGAAGCAGGTGGTCCAAAGTAACTAGGCACTGTGGGTGGGCACCTGGACTCCCAAATGCTCAGAAGGCTGAAACAACAGGATCTGTTGAGCCCTAGATTTGAGATTGTAGTTAGCTATGTTGACATCACAGCACTCTACCCAGGGTAAAGTAGTCAAAATCTGTCTTAAGGAAAAATAAAATGACAACTTTGGTAGGATGGAGCAATGTGCCTTCCATTTCAATTCATGCTAACCTGTGTGTGAGCTGGGAGATAGTGTTGACTGTCTCTCAAGTACTCTCACGACATGAGTATTTGTTATGTTGTGTGCCTTTTGAGTACCTGAAGTTTTGGAAAACATATTCAAGTTGCGTTATTGAAACAAGTAGTTAAACCTTTCAAAGTGTACAATTGTGTGTTTCTTACCACAGTCACAGAATTGTACAACTATCATCACAATCTAATTTTAGAACTTTGTCTTCTATCCCCACACAAAGAACATCAATACCTATTAGCAGTCACTTTCATCTTCAACACAACCCTTCCCTTCCTGCCCCCTACTCCTAGCAGACAATTGGCTATATATATATATATATATTTTATTTTTCTTTGAGTTCGTTCATCTGTGTGGTCTTTTTCAAGTGGCCTTGTGCCCTAATCATAATGATTTTAAGATTAGATATTATTGTAACATGAATGTGCACTTCATTCCTTTTGATTATTCAAAAATATTCTGTTGTGTGAATATAGCACATTGTATGTATCCACTCCTCTAAATCCCATTGGTTATCCTTAAGACTTTACCTTCTCTTATAAGATTTGTTGTTGTTGTTGTTGTTGCAGTTTGGCTGGTGCCGGGTTTGGACCCCCCACCATCAGTATACGGGGCTAGCACCTTATTCACTGAACAACAGGAGCCTCACATCATCTAAAATTTTTAACAGATTTTATCAACAAGACATATGGCTTCTGTCAAAAGCCTTTTCTGTGTCTCTTGAGGTAACTGTGTGGTTTTCCTTATTGATTCCATTCATGTAGTTTGTTCTATCAGTTGATTTTCCCACCTTGAGCTGGATTGGCAAATCTGGTAATCAATCCCATTTGGGATACGTGTATAAATATTTTTTATGCTACTGGATTTTTCTGGCACCTATATAGCATCTCTTTTATAGATTGGATACTTTGTTTCCCCCTTTGCCCCAGAAAAATACGTTGGTACCATCATGGCTCAAGCAAATTCAAGCTGCTTAGCTCAAATGATCCTCCTGATTTTATACTTCTGAAAAGCTGAGATGTCAGACTCATGCCACCACTGCTGGGGATGTTTTGTAACTATTTCTTAGATAAATGTAGTCTTACTATGTTGCTCAATCATGTCTGAAACCCCTTAGCTTCCAGTGATCTTTCTGCCTCGGCCTCTGAAATTGCTGGGATTATAGGTGAGACCTATGGTGCTCATCCATACTTATGTTTCGGTGAAGGTTTTTCTCTATTTTCCTCATATATAACAACCCATGGATTAAAAATAACAACTATATAATTTACATATTGCACAATTCACCCATTTCAACTGTAGAGATCAAGACTACACATTCAGGGATCCCTTGTAGAGTTTATTACTAAAAAAGTTTTCCCTAAAGGTGTAGGGGAGAGCCATAGAAGAAAGAAAGGAATGGAGATTTTTTCATTTTATTTTATTTTATTATTATTTATTATTATTTTTTGCAGTTTTTTTTGGCCAGGGCCAGGTTTGAACCCGCCACCTCTGGTATATGGGGCCGGCGTCCCACTCCTTGAGCCACAGGCGCCGCCCGCGAATGGAGATTTTCTTATCCTGAGACACTGCTGTATTCGTTGATCACTTCTAGGATTTTTGTATTTGAGTCCCCAAAGACTCTATTCCATTTACAATACTGCAAAAGAAGATGAAATATCTGGGAGTGTATCTAAAAGAGTATGTGAAAGATCTCTATAAGTATAACTATGAACCTCTGAAAAAAGAAATAGTTGAAGATGTTAACAAATGGAAAAATATAACATGCTCATGGCTAGGAAGAATCAAAATTGCTAAAATGTCGTTAATTCCCAATGCAATCTACAGATTTATTTATTTTTTTATTAAGTCATATACACATAGATCATGAATATGCTTATAATTGAAATAGTATTCAACTATATTCACTTATAGTTGAATATATAGAAATAGTTGGAAAACATCCCCAGCAGTGGTGGCATGGGTCTGACGTCTCAGCTGCTCAAAAGTATAAAATCAGGAGGATCATTTGAGCTTAACAGCTTTAATTTGCTTGATCCATGATGGTACCAATGTATTGAGCCATGATGGTACTAACTTATGCAAATGTAGGTTTTAATGTGTTGATTTTTTTATACATTCTGATGTAATTACCTCAAGCCTACAAACATTGTTTTCACCTCATTTACTTGATTATTGTGTTAAGACATTTATGTTCTACACTTGAAAGATTTGACTTGTACCCTTACAATATGCTCCATAGGTGTGGCCCTGCCATTTACCCTTCCTCTAAGAAACCTCCCCTATACCCTTCCTTCCTACTCCATTTCTCTCCTTCATACTTGGCAATAGTTGTGTTCTATCTTTAATAACAAATTGTAAATAAATGTAAGTTATTTTCATAGAAGTACTGAGTACACTGAATACAATTTCCTCCATTCTTGAGATACTTTATTCAGGAGAATATGTTCCAGGTCCCTCCTTGTAAACATAAAAGAGCTAAATTCTCTATCTTTTCTTAAGTCTTCATAGTATTCCATGGTATACATATACCACAATTTTTAAATTCATTAATGGGTTGATGGGCACTTTGGCTTCCTCCATGACTTGGCTATTACAAAGTGAGTTGCAATGTATAATATCGTGCAAAAATCTTTTTACCAAAGTCATTTTTGGTCTTATCTAGAGGAATTTCATAATCCAGTGGAAGATCCATTTTTAGATCCCTGAGTGTTCTCCAAACTTCTTTCCAAAAGGAACATATTATATTGCATTCCAACCAGCAGTGGAGAAGTGTTCACTTTTCTCCACAACCATGGTAATGTGTGTCGTTTTGAGATTTTGTTATGTGGGCTAATTTTCCTGGAGTGAGATGGTATCTCAAAGTGGTTTTGATTTGCATTTCTCTTATGATTACATATGATGACCATTTTTCATATGTCTGTAGATGATGCACTTGTCTTCTTTGGAGAAACTTCTGTTCAGGTCTCTTTCCCATAGTGAAATGAGATCACTTTTTTTTTTTTTTCTCGTTAAGAAGTTTTTGTTCTCGGTGGATTCTGGTTTTCAAACCTTTGTGGGAAATGTAATCTGCAAATATCCTCTCTCATTCTGATGGCAGTCTACTTGCTTCACTTACTATGTTCTTAGCAGTGCAGGAGTTTTTTAGTTTGATCAGATCCCAGTAATGTATTTTTTGTATTGCTTCAATTCCCCTGGGGTCCTCCTTATGACATTATCTCCCAGGCAAATTTCATCAAGTGTTTCCCTTGCATTCTTTCCAATAATCTTTATGGTTTCATGTCTTAGGTTTAAGTCTTTGATCCAGTGAGAGTCAATTTTTGTTAGAGGTGAAATGTGTTGGTCCAGTTTCAGTCTTCTAAAAGTTGTCAGCCAAATCACCCATCACCATTTGTTAAATAGGGAGTCTTTCCACCAATTTAAGTTTTTGATAGGTTTATCAAAGGTCAAATGATGACAAGTGTCTGGATTCTTCTCTTGGTTCTCAATTCTATTCCATACATCTACCTTTCTATTTTTGTGTCAATACCATGCTCTTTTGATAACTATAGATTTATAGTATACTCTGAAGTCTGGTAGTATGACTCCACCTGATTTCTTTTTATGTTTGAGTAATGTCTTGTCTACTTGACGTTTTTTCTGTTTCCATATAAAATGAAGTACTAGTTTTTCCAGATCTTGAAAGTATGACGGATGTGCTTTAATGAGGATCACTATAAATTCGTAGATTGCTTTGTGTAGTAGGTATATTTTAACAATGGTGATTCTTCCCAGTTATGAACATGGTATGTTTTTCCATTTGTTGACATCTGCAACTATTTCTTTTCTTAGAGTTTCATAGTTCTCTTTATAGAGATCTTTCACATACTTTGTGAGATATGCTCCCAGATATTTCATTTTCTTTGGCACTACTGTAAAGGGAATAGAGCTCATGACTTTTTTCATCTTGACTATTGTTGGTAAATGTGAATGCTACTGATTTGTTAGTATTGATTTTGTAGCCTGAGATGCTGCTGTATTCCTTGATCACTTCTGAGAGTTTTGTGATTGAGTCCCAGGGGTTTTCCAAATACATGATCACATCATCTGGGAAGAGTGAATGTTTGTTCTCCTCTGACCCTCTATGGATACCCTTTATTGCCCTCTCTTTCCTGATTGCAATGTTTAAGACTTCCATTGCAATCTTAAAAAGCAGTGGACATAGTGGGAAACCCTGCCTGGTTCCTGATCTGAGTGGAAATGTTTTCAATTTTACTTCATTCACTATATTATTGGCTGTATATTTGCTGTAAATGGCTTCTATGAGTTTAAGAATTGTCCTTTCTACACCTATTTTCTTAAGTTTCCTGATCATAAAAGGAAGATGGATAATATCAAAAGTATTTTCTGTCTCAATTGAGAGAATAATATGGTCTTCTTTTTTTGATTTTTTTATGTGATGTATTATGTTTATAGATTTACGTATATTGAATGAGGCTTAAGAGTCTTGGAGAAAAATTACTTGGTCATAGTGGATAATTTGTTTTATGTGTTGCTGGATACTGTTTTCTATAATCTTATTGATTATTTTTGCCTCCATATTCATTATAGATATTGGCCTATAATTTTGTTTTCTTGTTGTGTCTTTTCCTGGTTTGGGGATCAAGGTAATGGTTGCTTCATAGAATGTGTTGGGAAGTACTCCATCTTTTTCTATGTTTTGGAAAAGATTAAGTAATATGAGTACTAGTTCCTATTTAAAGGTTTGGTAGAATTCTGATGTGAAGCCATCTTGTCCTGGACTTTTCATTATGCTAAGATTTTGTATAGTTGATTGCATTTCAGAACTTGATATAGGGCCTGATCAACATTTCCACTTTATACTGGCTAAGTCTAGATAGGTGGTGTGATTCCAAGTATTGGTCAATTTCCATCTGATTTTCAACTTTCTGAGAATAGTGGTTTCTGTAATATTCATTAAATATTATTTCAGTTTCTACAAAGTCTGAGCATGTTTCATGTCTGTCATTCCTTATCGATTAAAATAGATATTTTACTCTTTTATTTCTAGTTAGGTTAGCCAAATGTCTATTTATTTTATTGAAATTTTCAAAAAATCAATTTTTTGATTCATTGATCTGTTATATAATTCTTTTATTTAAAAATTCATTTAATTCCGCTCTAAGTTTGGGTATTTCTTGTCTTCTGCTATGTTTGGGAGTGGAATAGTCTTTCTTTTCCAGTTGCTTGTGCTTTCCCATTAATTTGTTAATTTTCTCTCTTTCTTTTCTCTTGAGGAAGGCTTGCAATGGTATAAATTTCCCTCTTAGGACTGCCTTTGCAATATCCCAGAGGTTATGACGGTTCATGTCTTCATTATCATTTTGTTCCAAGAATTTGGTAAATTCTTTCTTAATCTGATATATGACCCAGCAATCATTTTGCATAAGATTATTTAGTTTCCACGTTTTTGTGTGAATTTGCAGAATCCTGTTGTTACTAAGTTCAACTTTTATTCCATGATGGTCTGAGAAGATACAAAGACAAATTTTTATTTATTTTTTTTTAATTTGCTGAGGCTAGCCTTGTGACCTAAGTTGTGTTCAATTTTGGAGAATGTTCCAAGTGCAGATGCAAAGAATGTGTATTCAATTGTGTTAGGATGAAATCATCTGTACATGTCTGTTAAATCCAATTGTTGAAAGGTTAATTTTAATTCTATAATTTCCTTGCATGGTTTCTTATTGGATGATCTATCCAACAAAGCCGAAGATGTGTTAAAATCTCCATCAGTTATAGTGCTGTAGGAAATCAAGTTACTCATGTCAATTATTGGCTCTGTTATAAATTGAGGAGCATTCTGACTGGGTGCATAAATGTTAATAATTGACATCTCATCATGTTACCCTTACCAAATATGAACTTACTATCCTTATCTTTTGTACTTTTATTGGTTTAAAAATCTATACTACCTGCAGCAATATACAATTTTAATGTAAGTCCTATTAAAGCTCCATTGTTATATTTCGAAGATCTTGAAAAAATAGTACATAATTTAAATGAAATCAGAAAAAAACTCAAATAGCCAAGACATTTTTCAGAAATAAAAACAAAGCAGGAGGAGTTACGCTACCAGACCTCAGACTATACTATAAATCGATCATGATCGAAACAGCATGGTATTGGCACAGAAACAGAGAGGTAGATGTGTGGAACATAATACAGAACCAAGAGATGAACCCAGATACTTGCCATTATTTGACTTTTGACAAGCCAATTAAAAACATTCAGTGGGTAAAATATTCCCTATTTAAAAAATGGTGCTGTTTGAACTGGCTGGTGACCTGTAGAAGACTGAAAGTGGACCCACATCTTTCACCTTTAACTAAGATAGACTCTCACTGGATTAAAGATTTAAACATAGACATGAAACTATAAAAATACTAGAAGAAAAATGCAGGGAAAACTCTAGAAGGAATAGGCATAGTGTATATTTTATGAGGAGGACCCCAGATACAATGGAAGCAGCATCAAAAATACACTATTGGGACCTTCTCAAACTATAAAGCTTCTGCACAGCCAAGAACACAGTAAGTAAAGCAAACATATCGCCATCAGAATGGGAGAAAATATTTGTAAGTTTTGTCTCCAAAAAAGATTTAATAACCAGAATACACAGAGAACTCAAACATATTAGCAAGAAAAGAACAAGTGATCCCATTTGAGGGCAGACAAGGGACCTAAAGAGAATCTTCTCCGGAGAAGACAGGAGCATGGTCTACAGACACATTAAAAAATGCTCATCATCCTTAATCATCAGAAAAATGCAAATCAAAATTACTTTGAAATATCATCTAACTCCAGTAAGATTAGCCCACATCACAAAATCCCCAAACCAGAGACATTGGCTTGAATGTGGAGAAGAGGGAACACTTCTACATTGCTGATGGTAATGTAAACTAATTCAGTCCTTTTGGAAAGATGTTTGCAGAACACTTAGAGATCTAAAAATAGAATTGCCATTCGATTATACAATTTCTCTATTAGGTATATATCCAAAAGACAAAAAATCACATTATAAGAAAGATATCTGCATTGGAATGTTTATTCCAGCCCAA
The DNA here is from genome assembly GCA_963573935.1 of Arctocebus calabarensis. Taxonomy (NCBI): domain Eukaryota; kingdom Metazoa; phylum Chordata; class Mammalia; order Primates; family Lorisidae; genus Arctocebus; species Arctocebus calabarensis. The sequence continues at coordinate 1,148 of CAUYON010022033.1, read as the reverse complement.
TACATAATTGCTAAGTCATGGAAAAAGCCCAAGTGCTCATTGGCCCAGAAATAGATTAACAAATCGTGGTATATGTGCTCCATGGACTATTATGCAGCCTTAAAGAAATATGAAGACTTTACCTCTTTCATGTTTACATGAATGGAGCTGGAAAATATTCTTCTTAGCAAAATATCTCAAGAATGGAAGAAAAAGGATCCAATGCACTTCTTGCCTGTAGTCAACCGCAGAACTTAACTGATCAGGGACACAGCAGAAAGTACTGCACACAGAATGATTGATGAAAGGGAGACTGGTGCTCACTCAGGCACTCAGTGACAACTCACATTATTGGGTGTTTTTATACACACTGATCAGATAAAAGTATATAAATAGAAAAAGAAATGAACAATGATGAAACAGCAGAAGCTGCCATAAAAATTCTTTGTTCAGCACAGATTCTGCTGGATACATATACAGTTAATCTAAATTAAACATACTTTGTCAACAGGTAGCTGCAAGCTTAACCACAATGGTGTCTGGCTGTCTGTTCTGACAGAAGTTCCTCAAAACGTGAAGCTTAGCCATAAATAAAAAGAGTAAAGGACAAAGCACCTCTTACCATAACCTCTGCAAGTGCCCAACCCCCAGCTTCACCCTGTGAAGGCCTCTGGTTACTTCCCCCTGTGAACATGTCCACAGATAAAGAAGTTTTTCCATCTTAGGGCAACTTTCCTCAGGGAGCACCTGAGGTCATGTCACTTGCTTTGCTTGGGGGGCCGGTATTCCTCCATTTTCCCCTTTTTATTTATTAGCTTGCACTGCTGTAATAGCCAAAAAGACAGCAGCATTCCTATCACTGGTTCATTTAACTTGCATCAAATTTTTAATTATCATACAAAGAATAAACCCGATCAAACAAAATAAAAACGGAGAGCCAGCAGAAGTTCCAAGCAAAGTATGTATCTTATCAATAGGATTCAATTGAGTTATTCCTTCTGAAATTTCTTTCAGAATTAAGTTTTTCCAATTTTTGCTCAAAAGTTGAATATACTTGATGTTGTAATTCAATTATATCAGCAGTCAAATTCTCATGATTTAACAAATGTTTTTTAACCTTACTCCATGGAAACAAAGTTTCATTATAAAACACAGGGGTAACACAATAA